>CM065746.1:46032445-46059945 GCA_033310375.1 Conus canariensis
CCATAGTGTTGTTGTTACATGCCAAATGTCACACCTTGTCACAGCCATAGTGTTGTTATTCATGCCAAATGCCACACCTCTGTAACAGCCATAGTGTTGTTATTTCATGCCAATGTCACACCTCTGTCACAGCCATAGTGTTGTTTTACATGCCAAATGCCACACCTCTGTCACAGCTGTCGTGTTGTTACATGCCGAATGTCACACCTGTGTCACAGCCATAGTGTTGTTATTTCATGCCAAATGTCACACCTCTGTCACAGCTATCGTGTTGTTACATGCCGAATGTCACACCGTGTCACAGCCATAGTGTTGTTATTTCATGCCAAATGTCACACCTCTGTCACAGTCATAGTGTTGTTATTACATGCAAATGTCTCACCACTGTCACAGTCATAGTGTTGTTATTTCATGCCAAATGTCTCACCACTGTCACAGTCATAGTGTTGTTATTTCATGCCAAATGTCTCACCACTGTCACAGCCATAGTGTTGTTATTACATGCCAAATGTCACCTCTGTCACAGCCATAGTGTTGTTATTTCATGCCAAATGTCACACCTCTGTCACAGCCATAGTGTTATTATTACAGGCCAACTGTCACACCTCTGTCACAGCCATAGTGTTGTTATTACATGCCAAATGCCACACCTCTGTCACAGCCATAGTGTTGTTATTATATGCCAAATGCCACACCTCTGTCACAGCTATCGTGTTGTTACATGCCAAATGTCACACCTGTGTCACAGTCATGGTGTTGTTATTACATGCCAAATGTCACACCTGTGTCACAGCCATAGTGTTGTTATTACATGCCAAATGTCTCACCACTGTCACAGCCATAGTGTTGTTATTTCATGTCAAATGTCACACCTCTGTCACAGCCATAGTGTTGTTGTTACATGCCAAATGTCACACCTGTGTCACAGCCATAGTGTTGTTGTTACATGCCAGATGTCTCCCATGCATGTCCATTGTTAAGGTTTTGAAGGAGATGGGGATGGGAGGGTGCCAGATCTGGAGGATAAGGTGGCTGATTAAGGAGTTCAAAGCTGCAGTCGTGAAGTGTTGACATGCTAACAGCTTGCTGTATGGAGGTGGACTGGAGTGGTTAAAAAAAAATCACATCTCTCCGGCAGCCACAGAGAGACCAGTTTGACTGCTGATGAGGTCATGATTATCATGACAACAGACATGACAATTTTGTGTTACCTTCTAAAAGGCATGTACAAATATGCAAATTTTTTTTGATTGCTTTCACTATCGTCGTTCATGCGGAGACTTCAGACTTTTGAAACAGCCCTTGTGTGTTGAACCAAGACAGGCAGCAGCCAGCATCACAGGAGTCCAGTGGTGATGTAGGTCTTCTCCAGTGAGTGGCTGTGTAGCAGCCTGTCATTGATAGCTGCTCACTGTGGACTACCGACACTAGGGTTGAGTCAGGACAAGGCTGGGGGCAGCTGTGTGTGAGAGAAGGACTGAGCAGGGAGTGAAAACAGATGGAGCATGGAGAAAAACTGGTTTACTTGCAGAAAAAAAACTTTTTTTTCCTAAATGTGATTATCAGAGCAAGGAACTATCTGTCTCCTTTTCTAAATGTGCTCTGAACTGGTGCAGGAACGACAGCCTTGTGCTGTGTGGATGTAGATGCCTGGGTACAGGTCTGTGTGCTTGGTGTTGCAGGGAGTTCATGCACAGCGAGGAGATCCTGAAGCCAGCAGGGGTGATGCAAGTGCAGGACTTCATGGTGACGGAACTGGAGATCCTCAACTCCCAGCGACTGGACCTCATTGAATCCCTCAGGTCAGGCAGCTGTGTGGCATGGGTGTGTAGTGGGGTGATGGCTGATAATGGACAACAGAGAGGGCAGGGAAAGGACATAGATGAAGAGAGGGGAGAGAGAGAGCAAGAGAGGGGGAGGGAGAGAGAGAGAAGGGGCAGATGCTGGGGGAAGGAAGGAAATGGGATGATTGGGGATAAAAGGAAGAGAGAAGGGAGGACAGACATGCTTACTTGTAGAGGTACATATGCACACACTTGCACAACACACACAAACATGCACACACACACACACACACACACACACACACACACACACACACACACACACACCTCTCTTTCTCTCTCTCTCTCTCTCTCTCTCCACACACACACACACTCACACACACTCTCTCACACACACACACACATCACATACCCACACACATATATGCAGGCACTCATGTGCACATGTACACACCCCTACAGTCCACAGTGACCTTCCATCCTACCCACAAAATCTTGTTTTTATTGCTACCTTTTATCATGAAATATTGCATTAAGGTTAATGGAAGGCAAATATGAATACACACCTACCCATTCATAAACACACACACACACACACACACACACACAAACATACTCACACATGCACGCACACACATACACACACACGCACACACACACACACACACTTCTGCGTTCATGCGCATATACATTCTCAAACACAAACATTAACACATACACATATGCACTGATCTTATATCAATGTTTCTGGGAGCTCAAACCTCCTGTGTCTACAAAGCTGGTGGCGCACACACATTCCCACATTCCAAACACACACAAGCACACTCATTGACCGGTGTGCACACATTAACACACACATATTAAACGCACTAACCTTTGATCATTGTTGCAGTGAGCTCAAACCTCCTGTGTCTACAAAGTCAGCAGTGTACAAGTGGAGACAACAGATGCAGAAAATCACTCAGGAAATCGGTGAGTCACAAAACGTGCATTGCTTGCCGAGGAAAAAGTACAAAAGTTGCCCAAGAAGGGACAGAGACCCAACTCACTGGCACCTTGTAAAGGTTTCTGCATGTTGTCACCCACTTTTTTCCTCACTTGCGAATGATTTTTCCTTCACTCAGTATTTTGTCAGTTTTTACATCTGGAGAACTCAAAATTTAGTGAAATTTAGTGACTTGTTAATATTGATCATAAGAACAAACCAGTATAGAAGTGTTTTTGGGGAGGTCTCATATGTTCGAATTCTACAGGTTGTTTGCAGAGCCAGTGCCTACAGGTAGTAAAATCTGGAGATTTGTATGAAGGCAACTGATCAAATGCCCCCCCTCCCCCTCCCCCATTGCCACCTTCCTCCATCACCCTCTTCCTCCTCTTTTCTTCTTTTACCCTCCCACTCTCCCTCCCCAATAAAAAGGTAAGTACGCCTTCATATGCGCTGAGAGTGGGGCTAGAGTATGCAGGGCTGGATCTCATCCTCCGTGTTTTGTTGTACACACTGTGCAGTGGTATGTCATCAACGATCACCTGCACACATCTGTTTCCTCTGTGCTTTTGGAGTGCAGCGTCTAGTGCCTCCAGAGAGATGGAAACAAGGGAACTCACTCTGCTGGTCTTATTTGTGCCTGTTCTCAGTCTACTTTTGCATTCCTCCCCCCCCCCCCCCCCCCCCAACACACACTATTATTTTCTTCCCTGTACTCTCTCTGTGTCTCTGTCTCTCTCTCATGTTCCCTCTGCCTGTTGATGTATTCTGTCTGAGTGCCTGAAAGTCTCTTTGCTCAGTTATTATTAACTGTATTATTACATGTTATTTGATTTTCAGATGCTGTGTGCCAGATGCACATGAGTAAACTGCATGAGGAGATGGAAAAAGTCTGCCAGTTCTGTCTGGAGAAGATTGAGAGCATTAAGGTAGTTGGGTTTTTGTTGTTGTTGTTTATTTGTTACTTTATGGTTTTATTCATGTTTTGATTTATTCAGAACAGATTGTAATATCAAACTGCGACTGACATCAACATAGAATTTAGTACAAATACACTGGAACAACATGAAACATCACAGCACAGCCGTTTAGTGTGTATTTCTGTTAGCTTAGAATTTAGGGATAGAAATACGTATACACATGAGATACAAATATGATTGTGACGATGTGATTTTCTTTTCTTTTTGTCTTAAAGAGAAAAATGAAAAACAGGTTTCAAAGACTAAAAAAATTAAAAGAAAATTACAAGCAGTGACAGTGTTTAACTTTTTGAGGAAAGATGCTTAGCTGTCCATAGCACGACCTTTTAGATGTCAAATGTGTATTTAAATGTTTGTCAGTGCCTGTGTCCCCTCTACAAGCAGAACAAATGAAAGAGAGAAAGTGGAGAAAAGGAAGGCACCAGTCTAAAATCCTTCAAAGCTTAGGATCAGTTTGCTTTTAAAATGTCTTGGAACTGTCTTCTGTGTGATGTGCTTTAAATGATAGCCCATGTTCTATTTTAACTCCCTTAGCAATCGCTGATGGAGGCAGGAGTCATGACAGAGAGTCGCGCCAAGCAGGTGATTGAGGAGCAGATGCTCCCCCTGGTGGGAGAACAGCAGCGCATCTTTGAAAACAACCTGGAAACTATGGAGGTGAGACATCAAATGGGCGCGGTTCGAGTGTTGTTTACTTTTATGTGAAAGGTTTCTTTGACTTTGGAGGTGGTGACTTCCGGTGTGTGTGTGGGGGGGGGGGGGGAGAGGGGGTTGGGAGGAGGAGGGGAGGGGGTGGGGCAGGAGGGGGGGTGGAGGGGGGGGAGGGGGGGGGGGAGATGTAGAGCAAGTTTGGGCAACTACGTAGATCTGGTTGATGCTTTTGATTTCAATGTGTTTTTGCATGTAACTGTTTGTATTTGTTCATACATGTGGAGTGTGTGTGTGTGTATATGTATGTGTGTGTGTGTGTGTGTGTGTGTGTGTGTGTGTGTGTGTGTGTGGTGTGCAAGCAATATGTCTTCATTTTCATTGAAACTAACTGCTCAACTTCACAGTTAAGTAACTATCAAATTGACAAACTGAGTGAAGACATGCCAGCAAACTCACAATAAATAATGCAGTCAACTTGCATAACTTTAAATCTAATAACCAAGCAGTGAAGGAAAAAATCCTACCTATTAGTCTCACAATAGTGAAATATCTAATCAGTTTTATCTATGAATGTAAGAAACAACTCCCCAAATTACAAAATATCTATTCATCTGCCATTACAAACAACAAAATTATCCCCAACATACTTGCCGTGCCCACTCACCCTGTCATTGAACTAACCCACAGAGAGACCCTGACGGCCTGTTGTCTCTTCCAGAAAGCCCAAGAGGAGCACAGCAAACAGATGGAGAAAGAGATGCACGCTCTCTTCAAATTTGCCCAGGGGGCAGCCCACACCTGGGACCTGCACGAGATCGGCCTGGCCAGACAGGAGCGCGCCCTGCAGGAGAAGCTGGAAGAGTGCCGGCATGAGCATGATTATGCCAACCAGGTGAGAGGATTATGCTTGGTCGTTCATGAAAAACAAATCTTTTTATTTTTTTTAAAAACAAAAACAAATCAGTGATTGCTTTTTTCCCTGTATAAAATGAGTTGCAACTACCAGGTTCACTAATTTTATACTGCATTTTTTGTATGTGTTCACATTTATCTTGCTGTGAAGACAACTCTGCGTTATGTAGGATGGACAAGGGTGATGGTTCCTGCTATATTCCATGCCATGCAGTTTGGTATCTTGTCTCTCCAGGTTCAGGGTATGTCTGGAGCAGCAGGTGTGGAATAGGTTAAGTCTGCTGGCTCGTTTACACTCTCCAGAACTTGGCAGTTGTAAAGGATGATGCTAATAACACATGTAAAGTTCGCATGTAAGATATGACATGGATTCAGCTTTTCATTGTGTTAGAAACTCTGTTCGGAAGTGAAAAATGTAAAGTGTATTCATTGTAACTCAAAACACATTGTTGATGATGGTAGATTCCATAGAGCTTAAACTGCAAGAAAAAATTATTCAGACATTTGCTGATTGCTGTGGAGAGGAATTTGGTTGAGAAATCAAAGGAAAGATTGGGTTATGCCATATGTGTTGTGTGTTGTCTCCAGGAGAGGGATTGAGAAATCGAAGGAAAGTGCTGGGTTATGCCATATGTGTTGTGTGTTGTCTCCAGGAGAGGGATTGAGAAATCGAAGGAAAGTGCTGGGTTATGCCATATGTGTTGTGTGTTGTCTCCAGGAGAGGGATTGAGAAATCGAAGGAAAGTGCTGGGTTATGCCATATGTGTTGTGTGTTGTCTCCAGGAGAGGGATTGAGAAATCGAAGGAAAGTGCTGGGTTATGCCATATGTGTTGTGTGTTGTCTCCAGGAGAGGGATTGAGAAATCGAAGGAAAGTGCTGGGTTATGCCATATGTGTTGTGTGTTGTCTCCAGGAGAGGGATTGAGAAATCGAAGGAAAGTGCTGGGTTATGCCATATGTGTTGTGTGTTGTCTCCAGGAGAGGGATTGAGAAATCGAAGGAAAGTGCTGGGTTATGCCATATGTGTTGTGTGTTGTCTCCAGGAGAGGGATTGAGAAATCGAAGGAAAGTGCTGGGTTATGCCATATGTGTTGTGTGTTGTCTCCAGGAGAGGGATTGAGAAATCGAAGGAAAGTGCTGGGTTGTCCCATATGTGTTGTGTGTTGTCTCCAGGAGAGGGATTGAGAAATCGAAGGAAAGTGCTGGGTTATGCCATATGTATTGTGTGTTGTCTCCAGGAGAGGGATTGAGAAATCGAAGGAAAGTGCTGGGTTATGCCATATGTGTTGTGTGTTGTCTCCAGGAGAGGGATTGAGAAATCGAAGGAAAGTGCTGGGTTATGCCATATGTGTTGTGTGTTGTCTCCAGGAGAGGGATTGAGAAATCGAAGGAAAGTGCTGGGTTATGCCATATGTGTTGTGTGTTGTCTCCAGGAGAGGGATTGAGAAATCGAAGGAAAGTGCTGGGTTATGCCATATGTGTTGTGTGTTGTCTCCAGGAGAGGGATTGAGAAATCGAAGGAAAGTGCTGGGTTATGCCATATGTGTTGTGTGTTGTCTCCAGGAGAGGGATTGAGAAATCGAAGGAAAGTGCTGGGTTATGCCATATGTGTTGTGTGTTGTCTCCAGGAGAGGGATTGAGAAATCGAAGGAAAGTGCTGGGTTATGCCATATGTGTTGTGTGTTGTCTCCAGGAGAGGGATTGAGAAATCGAAGGAAAGTGCTGGGTTATGCCATATGTGTTGTGTGTTGTCTCCAGGAGAGGGATTGAGAAATCGAAGGAAAGTGCTGGGTTGTCCATATGTGTTGTGTGTTGTCTCCAGGAGAGGGATTGAGAAATCGAAGGAAAGTGCTGGGTTATGCCATATGTATTGTGTGTTGTCTCCAGGAGAGGGATTGAGAAATCGAAGGAAAGTGCTGGGTTATGCCATATGTGTTGTGTGTTGTCTCCAGGAGAGGGATTGAGAAATCGAAGGAAAGTGCTGGGTTATGCCATATGTGTTGTGTGTTGTCTCCAGGAGAGGGATTGAGAAATCGAAGGAAAGTGCTGGGTTATGCCATATGTGTTTGTGTTGTCTCCAGGAGAGGGATTGAGAAATCGAAGGAAAGTGCTGGGTTATGCCATATGTGTTGTGTGTTGTCTCCAGGAGAGGGATTGAGAAATCGAAGGAAAGTGCTGGGTTATGCCATATGTGTTGTGTGTTGTCTCCAGGAGAGGGATTGAGAAATCGAAGGAAAGTGCTGGGTTATGCCATATGTGTTGTGTGTTGTCTCCAGGAGAGGGATTGAGAAATCGAAGGAAAGTGCTGGGTTGTCCCATATGTGTTGTGTGTTGTCTCCAGGAGAGGATTGAGAAATCGAAGGAAAGTGCTGGGTTATCCCATATGTGTTGTGTGTTGTCTCCAGGAGAGGGATTGAGAAATCGAAGGAAAGTGCTGGTTATGCCATATGTGTTGTGTGTTGTCTCCAGGAGAGGGATTGAGAAATCGAAGGAAAGTGCTGGGTTATCCATATGTGTTGTCTCCAGGAGAGGGATTGAGAAATCGAAGGAAAGTGCTGGGTTATCCCATATGTGTTGTGTGTTGTCTCCAGAGAGGGATTGAGAAATCAAAGGAAAGTGCTGGTTTGTCCCATATGTGTTGTGTGTTGTCTCCAGGAGAGTGCTTGAAAATCAAAGGAAGTGCTGGGTTGTCCCATATGTGTTGTGTGTTGTCTCCAGGAGAGTGCTTGAAAAATCAAAGGAAAGTGCTGGATTGTCCCATATGTGTTGTGTGTTGTCTCCAGGAGAGTGCTTGAAAAATCAAAGGAAAGTGCTGGATTGTCCCATATGTGTTGTGTGTTGTCTCCAGGAGAGTGCTTGAAAAATCAAAGGAAAGTGCTGGATTGTCCCATATGTGTTGTGTGTTGTCTCCAGGAGAGGGATTGAGAAATCAAAGGAAAGTTCTGGGTTGTCTGATATGTGTTGTGTGTTGTCTCCAGGAGAGGGAGGCCAACCTGGACATTGTCATGGACCGGATGAGGCAGGACGCCACAGAGGACGCCCTGAGAGACAGTCTGGGCAAAGCTCTGGAAATGCTGGCAAAGATCAGTGAATTGTAAGCTTCCCTGTCTCTGTTCTCTATACATGGAAATGCTGGCAAAGATCAGTGAATTGTAAGCTTTCCTGTCTCTGTTCTCTATACATGGAAATGCTGGCAAAGATCAGTGAATTGTAAGCTTCCCTGTCTCTGTTCTCTATCCATGGAAATGCTGGCAAAGATCAGTGAATTGTAAGCTTTCCTGTCTCTGTTCTCTATGCATGGAAATGCTGGCAAAGATCAGTGAATTGTAAGCTTTCCTGTCTCTGTTCTCTATACATGGAAATGCTGGCAAAGATCAGTGAATTGTAAGCTTTCCTGTCTCTGTTCTCTACGCATGGAAATGCTAGCAAAGATCAGTGAATTGTAAGCTTCCCTGTCTCTGTTCTCTACGCATGGAAATGCTGGCAAAGATCAGTGAATTGTAAGTTTCCCTGTTTCTGTTCTTTTCAGCATGAAATGCTGGCAAAGATCAGTAAATTGTAAGTTTCCCTGTCTCTGTTCTTTTTAGCATGCTGGCAAAGATCAGTGAATTCTTAGCTTTGCTGTCGCTGTTCTCTTTACCTTCAAATGTGGGCAAAGATCAATTAATTTGTAAGCTTTGCTGTCTCTGTTCTTGTCACTTTGAAACGCTGGGAAAGATAAGTGAATTATAAGTTTCCCTGTCTCTGTTGTCTTCACCTTGAAACGCTGGGAAAAAAAATTGGTGAATTATGACTGTCAATCTCTTGTTTACTATAGGTTGTTGTGGAGGGAAAGATTGACATTGTCCTCATCGTAATGACACTGTGCTTGGTCAGATCCAACAAAATTGATGTTGATGCATGAGGGGATGTGGAGCATAGGCACTAGTGTCACCATAAAGTGAACAACATTTGCCACTACATCTGCAATGGTTTGACTTCAAATATCTACCCTGGATGGTACAGTTGTATGGCTTTTTGAAAGATGAAGATTGACCTGTACACCATGGACTGCTGCAGAAACCAAGTCAGGAAATCAGTGATGGGTTTTATTCTTTTGTTTATTAATGGATCCTTCAATGTATTCTTTCTTATAGTTCATTTCCTTTTTTTTTGTAATCTGTGCTCAGAAGAAGTGTGTGAATGACGCTCAAGCTGTGAAGAATGTGTTTATTTCACTGTGTATCTGTGACTGCCTTGTTGCCAGTTACATTGACTTCCACAAGGACCAGACCAACATTGTGCACACCTATCCCAGCATGGTGCAGAGTGAGCTGGACAACTTCGATAATGCTGTCTGCACCTTCTACTCTGTGGACCGCACACATCCCGAGGTCAGCCTTCATTTTGTGACCAGTCTTCTGTATGGAGGACAGATGCACATGCATGCACATATGTCACACACGCACGCGCACGCACGCACCCACACACACACACACATGCAAAGGTTTGAAAAGGGAAAAAAAAGAGTGCAAGCTTTTGAGGGCAATGAACAACAACAGAATGTCAACAATAAAGGCAAAAAAACCCTGAACACTTGAAACTACATATTATGTCACATAGCTGGATTTATAAAGTAAAGCAAAATACAAATGGAGAATACTTCAAGTTTCATATGCTGTATGTTCAAAATAAGACAGTGCAATGCAAAACCAGGACACAATGAAGGATCTTTCTTTCTTTCTTTCTGCGTATGCAGGCTGATACTCCTGCGGACACTGCCTGTATAGACAGGTAGTGGAGTTTTGTGTGTATGACCGTTTTTTAATCCCGCCATTAAGGCAGCCATACTCCATCTTCGGGGAAGGTGCATGCTATGTGTAACGTGTCATCCATACCAACGGCCAAACTGGCCTTCTCTTCCCAAAGTTGGTGATGGGATTTTACGTGTGTGCAAGATGATGTGCGTGCGTTCACACACAGAACCTGGGTTTATAGTCTTATTCAAAGGACTGTATGGGGAATGGAGTCAGAATCAATGTTAACTCCAAGGTAAAATCCCCCTGTACCGAAATTCGAACCCGTAACCCCAGGATCACAAGTCTGGCGCTGTACCAACTGAGTTATTCCGGTCCCAACGAAGGATCATACATTGCGTCTGCTATACGGTTCCAGCAGCTTCACTGAACAGTGGAAAACGGAGGCATTGTGGAAGGAATGAATGCAGGGTCTGCACGCCTAAGCTGTTTCCTGCTGGGATTACAATCATGGAGGGTTTACCCATGTAAATTTTTTCTATTTTAGAGTTTTGTCAGTTTTCCATCAAAATGGAACTATTTTTAACTATCGTTGAAAGAGATGACATGTGGCTATTGACCATGTATCCACACCTGTCAAATATGGCCATTTACCCTGTATACAAACCTGTCAAATGTAGCTGTTTGACCCACATACAAACCTGTTAAGTGTAGCTATTGACCCCACATACAAACCTGTCAAATGTAGCTATTGACCCCACATACAAACCTGTCAAATGTAGCTATTGACCCCACATACAAACCTGTCAAGTGTAGCTATTGACCCCACATACAAACCTGTCAAGTGTAGCTATTGACCCCACATACAAACCTGTTAAATGTAGCTATTGACCCTATGTACAAACCTGTCAAATGTAGCTATTGACCCCACATACAAACCTGTCAAGTGTAGCTATTGACCCCACATACAAACCTGTCAAATGTAGCTATTGACCCCACATACAACCCTGTCAAATGTAGCTATTGACCCCACATACAAACCTGTTAAATGTAGCTATTGACCCCACATACAAACCTGTCAAATGTAGCTATTGACCCCACATACAAACCTGTCAAATGTAGCTATTGACCCCACATACAAACCTGTCAAATGTAGCTATTGACCCCACATAAAAACCTGTTAAATGTAGCAATTGACCCTATGTACAAACCTGTCAAATGTAGCTATTGACCCTCAATACAAGCCTGTTACAGGTCAATACAAGCCTGTTACATGTAGCTATTGACCATAAATACAAGCCTGTTACATATAGCTATTGACCCTAAACACAAGCCTGTTACATATAGCTATTGACCCTACATACAAACCTGTTACATATAGCTATTGGCCCTGAATACAAACCTGTCAAATATAGCTTCTGACCTTACATACAAACCTGTTAAATATAGCAACTGACCTGACATACAAACCTTTCAAATGTAGCTATTGACCCTACATACAAACCTGTTAAATATAGCAGCTGACCTTACATACAAACCGTTCAAATGTAGCTATTGACCCTACATACAAACCTGTTACATATAGCTATTAATCCTACATACAAACCTTTCAAATGTGGCTATTGACCCTACATACAAACCTTTCAAATGTAGCTATTAATCCTACATACAAACCTATTACATATAGCTATTAATCCTACATACAAACCTTTCAAATGTGGCTATTGACCCTACATACAAACCTGTCAAATGTAGCTATTAATCCTACATACAAACCTGTTACATATAGCTATTAATCCTACATACAAACCTTTCAAATGTGGCTATTGACCCTACATACAAACCTTTCAAATGTGGCTATTGACCCTACATACAAACCGTTCAAATGTAGCTATTGACCCTACATACAAACCTTTCAAATGTGGCTATTGACCCTACATACAAACCGTTCAAATGTAGCTATTGACCCTACATACAAACCTGTTACATATAGCTATTAATCCTACATACAAACCTTTCAAATGTGGCTATTGACCCTACATACAAACCTTTGAAATGTGGCTATTGACCCTACATACAAACCTGTCAAATGTAGCTATTAATCCTACATACAAACCTGTCAAATGTAGTTATTGACCCTACATACAAACCTGTCAAATGTAGCTATTAATCCTACATACAAACCTTTCAAATGTAGCTATTAACCCAACATACAAACCTATCAAATGTAGTTATTGACCCTACATACAAACCTGTCAAATGTGGCTATTGACCCTACATACAAACCTGTCAAATGTAGCTATTAATCCTACATACAAATCTTTCAAATGTGGCTTCTGAACCTACATACAAACCTGTCAAATGTGGCTGTTGATCCTACATACAAACCTGTCAAATGTGGCTATTGACCATACAATATAAACCTTTCAAATGTACCTACTGAACCTACATACAAACCTGTTGACTCTTTCATTCCTACTTTTCTGCGAACCATTACTTCCCCTTGTTCCTAGATTCTTATAATATGAATATTCCCTTCATTCCTGGATTTAGAGAAAAAGGGAAGAAGTGCAAAGTGAGAACTGCCACGTATGCAGCAGCAAACTGGCCAGAATAGAGCGGTGACCACTTTCCCACACTGTAGGGGCCGTCTGGAATCCATTCCATTCATAAACACTGCCCCACAAGCAGCCCAGTCATGGCATGTACCAATGACACGACTCGTGTGAAGTTCAAAGTGCTTACTGCGAGAACTGACTTTCCGGGCTGCAGGAAGGAAAGGTACAATTTCTGCAAACCGGAAAACCGGGTTGTAGGGATGAAAGAGTTAAATGCAGCAACTGACCTTACATACAAACCTTTCAAATGTAGCGATTGATATCAAGGTGCCAAATCATAGCTATTAACCCTGAACGTACCAGTCAAATGTAGCTTTTAACCCTATACACAAAACTGTAAAATGAGTCACTGGAACAAGAGTCTTGAAACAAGAGTAGGCGCACAGGAAACAAGAGTAGGCGCACAGGAAACTTCAAAATTCGTGTTCAGTGGGGTAGTTTTCTCAAAGAGAAGGAAACACTTCAGCGCAACACCAAGCCCCAAAGACTTTGCCGTTGATTGCTGACCGTTGACCGTTTTGCTGACAGGAAAAAGCTTTGCCATTGATCTGTTGACTGCTCACTGTTGATCGTTTTGCTGACAGGAAAAAGCTCGTCTGGAGGCTGAGGCAGCAGCTGCAGAAGCAGAGGCAGCAGAACAGGAGAACTCGAGTCGATCTCCAAGCGTTCACATGTCATCAAGGGGCTCTGCCCGTGATGGCAAGAAGTCGCCCAAAAAGATGTCAAGAATGGAAGATGACGGGGTGAGTGCATGTGTGTGTGTGTTTGTCTGTGTGTGTGTGTGTGTGTGTGTGTTTGTCTCTGTGTGTGTGTGTGTGTGTGTGTGTGTATGGCTGTGTGTGTGTGTGTTTAGGCATGAAAGTAGAGGGGAGGGCATTTGGGGGGAGAGAGGAGAAGTTTCAGTTCTTGAACCACAGAAAGATTGTCACAATTACAAACATGTTAATAATCCTAATGCAAGAAGGGAAGTTGAAAACATGATAGAAAACTTGGATAAGCGACATTTGGTGAGATTTGAATTATGAATGTCTTCGATACACCTGGAGAAGACTAAACCCTTTTCAGCAGGCAAGACTAGACTTTTTTCTTATTTCTGATCCACTTATTTCTATTGTAGAAGACGCAGATATAGAATGTGGATATAGGACTGACCACTCCTGTATATCATTAAAATTTAAAAAGTTCAATATATCTCTTCTAAAAGATAAGAATTATTTAAATGAAATCAATATCGAAATTGATGAAATCATTAAAGAATACACAATTAACACTCGCTCAGATGATACTTCTGTTGTTTTTTCAATACCTGACGATGTCTTTCTGGATTTTCTTTTAATGAAGGTAAGATCTAAGACAATATCGTATGCTACAATGAAAAACAAAAGAATGACAGAAGAAGAAAACCTGCTAGAAAAAGAAATTACTGATTTGCATACACAGGAGCCAAAAAACGAAGAAACCATTGATCTTTTAAAAATCAAAACACATGAGAGAGAGGCGAATGGAAGGAGTACTCCTAAGATCAAGAGCAAGATGGATATCTGAGGGAGAAAAAGTAACTAATTATTTCTGTAATTTAGAGAAGCATCATTATGTGAGTAAAAACATGGCAAAATTAATCGATCAACACGATAATACGCTCACAGTTCAGAAGAATATTATAGTAGAAGTTCAACGATTTTATGAATCACTTTATTCATACACAC
This sequence comes from Conus canariensis, assembly GCA_033310375.1. Lineage (NCBI taxonomy): Eukaryota > Metazoa > Mollusca > Gastropoda > Neogastropoda > Conidae > Conus > Conus canariensis. The sequence continues at coordinate 46,046,818 of CM065746.1, forward strand.
AAGTAGAGTCTTGTGAAATAGATAGTTTGTTAAATGAAATACCACATTTGAATGACGAGGAAGTAAAAGGATTAGAGGGTGAGATAACTTTAGAAGAAGCAACAGATGCTCTTAGGAAAATGAAGAACAATAAAAGCCCTGGAACAGATGGGTTCAGCGCAGAATTTTTTTTAAAGTATTCTGAAAAAAATAGGTCCTTTGGTGGTAAGAGCCCTTAATGCCGGATTTAAAAGGGGAGAAATGTCGTCTGTACAACAAGAGGGAATGATTACCTGTATACCTAAGAATGATCGACCGAGGCAATATATTAAAAACTGGAGACCCATATCACTAATAAACATCATTTATAAAATTGGCTCATCTTGTATCGCTAATCGTCTTAAAATAGTACTACCAAAATTAGTAAACGAAGACCAAACTGGTTTTATTAGAAATAGATATATTGGGGACAACATAAGATTAATATATGATACGATCGCTTATCTAGAAGAACATGACTTATCTGGACTGTTGTTAAATATAGACTTCGAGAAAGCTTTCGATTCGATCAGTTCGGATTTTATGTTTAAAACCTTAAAAGCTTTTGGATTTTCAGAGGATATAATTAAATGGATTAGTACATTCTATAAGAATATCAAATCCTGTGTGATAGTAAATGGTCAAATATCAGAATGGTTTAAAATTAAAAAGGGTTGTAGACAAGGAGATCCTATGTCCCCGTATCTCTTTTGTCTTGTGTGTCGAAATATTAGCAATTATAGTAAGACAAAATTTAAATATCAAAGAAATAACTATAAACAACGTGGAACACAAATTAACACAATACGCTGATGACACAGAATTCTTGTTAGCTGGAGATAAAAGATCGTTTGAAACTTGTACAGAAGTTCTGGATAAATTTGGCTCTGTTTCAGGTCTGCATATGAATACTAATAAAACAAGCGTAATTTGGATAGGTAGACGGAAAAATAGTACAGTTCGTTTTATGGAACACTTCGGATTTTGTTGGAACCCGCCGAAATTTTGCATACTTGGAATTTGGTTTGCAAATAATTTAGATGAATGCATATTGCTAAACTACACATACAAGTTAGCAGAAGTGAAATATTTATTCAATATTTGGATAAAACGACAGTCAACTCCCCTTGGCAGAGTCGCAATCTTAAAATCGGTTATCCTCTCCAGGTGAACTCTTTTATGGTTGCTTCTACCTAATCCTCCAGACATATTCTTTCAATCTTGCCAAAATCTTATAAACAAATTTGTGTGGAACAAAAAGCCAGACAAAATTAGCCGAAAAAATTCACATAAAGTATTAAAAACGGAGGTATTGGTATTCCCGATGTAAAAACTTTTGTGATGGCACTAAAGCTGTCTTGGATTCGCAAAGCTGAAAAGTCAACCCATAAATGGAAAGATATTTTGTTGTTTAATTATCCACAGTGGAATTATTTAAAAAAACTTTGGGCCAGGGTTTGTTTCCAAATTTACTAGGTATAACCAGTTTTGGGCAGATGTTTTTAATGCTTATAAAATATTCCACTATAAATGCATACCTAAAAATTCGGCTGAGCTTCTCGCTGAGCCTCTTTTTTATAACAAACGTTTTCAAATAGATAGAAAATGCATAGTCTGTAAATCACTTAATGACAAAAACGTATATTTTCTTGGACATTTTCTACACGAAAATGGAAAACCTCTGTCGTACTTATGTTTTAAAGAAAAATACCAAATCAGAATCAGTTTTGTTACTTTCATTGGATATATATCCATAATAACAGGATTTTGCGAAAAGGTTTGGCATCATTGTAAAGAATAACAAGTATACAGACGCACAACTGTGTTTTAAACAATTGTTTTCCACTCATAAAGGCACCAACTTATATTATGATATTCTAACTGCTAACAATGAGACACTAAAATGTTCTCATGTGTGGGACACGAAGCTAGCCAAGAATCATAACTGGAAAGACTGCGTTTTAACTACACACAAAATTAGTGAAGTAAAGCTAAAGTGGTTTCAGCTAAAAATATTGCATAGACGTTTGGGTGCCAATGTTGTCTTAAATAAGATGGGAGTTGTAAATAATGATAAGTGCAATTTCAGCAGAGATAATAAAGATAGCATTGATCATATATTTTGGAAGTGCAGACATGTACAGATATTTTGGAATTCACTTACTAATCTAATGAAAGAGAAATGTATAAATGCAGAGAATATTAGGATCATGGAATCCTTTGTCTTGCTTGGTCATGACAGTGTTATTACTAGTGATGAAGAATTTAACTTTATAATGATCTTTGCAAAATATTACATATTCAACTGCAAAGCAAAAAATAATGTCCCAAAATTAAACGTGTTTCTCAATAAATTAAAAATAAGATATAAAACTGAAGAATATAATGCATATTTAAAAATGGACCACACACATTTTTGCAATAAATGGTCTATGTATCCCATTACTATGCAATATTGACCCTTTACTGTACAATACAGAGAAGTTATTTAATTACCAACATTTCTAGGGAACTGACTCTATATCTTGATAACAATGCAAAATTATAATTGAGGCCAACATGATACAGCAAAAGATGTCTATATGTAACCATGTGCATATGCTTGCATTCTACAAACGGCATGTCTGATAATGCGCAAGAAATGTACCCAATCTTTGAAATACTATTGATACCCGTATTTTCTTCTTCTTCTTCTCTCTCTCTCTCTGTCTCTCTTTATGCTCTAAATACTAAAAAAAAAAAGCATAAGAAATGTACATTTGATGCTTTATGCTTTGTTTATGTACTCATACTGCTCTATGCTTTGGAAAAAAAAAAAAAAATTTAAAAAAAAAAAAAAAAGAAGTCGCCCAAAAAGATGTCAAGAATGGAAGATGACAGGGTGAGTACATGTGTGTGTGTGTATTTGTGTGTGTGTGTGTGTGCGTGTGTGTGCGCGCGTTTAGGCATGAAAGGAGAGGGGAGGGCGTTTGGGGGGAGAGAGGAGAAGTTTCAGTTTCAGCTTCATCAAGGAGGCGTCACTGCGTGTGGACTAGTCCATATACCCTACACCACATCCGCTAAGTTTTGAAACCACAGTACGCATGATTTTAAGCTGATGGATAAATGAATTAACAACTAAGATGAGAGAATTGAAGAAGAGGGTCTCATGGCTACAACTTAGCCCAATGCCCTGGTCAGACTTTGAGTGCCTACCTAACATTGTGTTTTTTTTCATTTTATTTTATTTATTTTTTTTTTTGTATGTGTATGTAGGAATGTACACTTGTGTGTATGGATGTGTGGGCATGGGCCCATGTGTGTGTGTGTATGTGTGTGTGCGCATGCGTGTGTGCATGTGTGTGTGTGTGTGTGTGCACGTGTGTGCCTGCATGTATGAGAGGAGAAGAGTGGACAGGAACAGTGAGCAGGAGGATGTTCAGCCATATAGCCAGAGGCTTTGAAGGATAAATGATACTGGACAGATAGAATGTGGAGTTTTGTTGGTGTTGTATTATCAAATCATAACTTGGCATGATATGGATTTTCCTCAAAGAATGTATTTATTGTTTTCACATGTTTACTTGCACTGTTGCTAATACACTCCATCACAAATAAGAAGCAAACCAAAATGTGCATACAGAAATGACGAAGACTCAAGTGAACTTTTATTGGTTTTTTTTTTTTTTTTTTTTTTTTTTTTTTTACTTATTTTGCTCTGTTCTAGCTTTCGCGTTGATTTTGAAAAAGATGCACCAATTGGTTCTATACTCCTCTCATAATGTCAGATTTGGGCAAAGTTCTGTGTGTATGTGTATGTGTGTGTGTGTGTGTGTGTGTGTGTGTTATGTCTGCAAATGTCCAGAAGTGGAGCAAATCAGCAAGTTTGGTGTTCGTCCAAACTTTTTTATTTGTTTATTTATTTACTTTGTTTTGTCCCATTGCATGGCTGAAACCACAGTCACATGCTGGTTTTCCACAGCGCAGTAGCACGTGCCTGTTTGGAGTATAAGTGATGGTGCTGGACTTGTTTTCCAAAGGAACTGATCTTACTTGTGATGGGAGAGGAGTTGTTTGATGCATGCAGTTGTTTTTTGTTCTCTCTTATTGATTGTTATGGGACACGTCTGAAACTGGCAGGATTTGTTTCCTTCATTGTCCTCTGTCATGAATGTGGACAAGTTATCGTTGTGGTTCAAATGAAGTTGACAGCCATGGACTGATGCACAATGACAGTGTTACTGTGGTGTAATCAGTGTTTATGTCGTTGTGCTATATGCCTCTCGTCTGGAGATCAAACCTCACTGTAAATACTTTTCCACCTACACACGATTCAACTTAACTTTTAGACCTTTTTGCTCTGCATGGATGTCTATTAAGGGAAACAACTCTTGTGGACTTTAGTGTGGCTTTTCCAGTGAAGTAGCAAACCTTGAGTAATTTTATTTATCTTGTACAATTGTTTTTTTTCAGGCAACAAGCAAACAGGAATGCTTCAATATACAGTGCATATTAAACTAACTGATCAATGATTCAGAATTATATCTATCGTTAAGGACCGTCATAATCACTAAGCGGGATCAACTGCTGAACATGGGATCAACTATGAAACATGAGTGGTATGAACGATTCAAACCACTCCCACAGTTTGCCATAGCACTTTACACAGCTCAGACCTGCCAGGCAGTGGAGTTTGGGCTTTTTACACTGTTCAATGGCTGAAAGGACTGATCATGAAAGATACAGGTGCGTTGGCTGAAGTTATCCAAGTGTTCTAAAGCAACAGAAACTGTGTGGACACTGGTGTTGGTGCACGATCACAGGCACTACTGCACTCACAATCAATGCAGACACACAAACACTGCTTGTATATATATATATATATATCAATGGCAATTTAATGGTAACACATTAAAGCCTCCAAATATGTGCACCCTTGTTTGCTATATCATCAATACACTTTTGCATGGATCCTTTCTCACCATCCCCGATTTGATGTTAATGCGTGTCAGTGTGTGACAGACAGAACGAGAAATGAAGCTGTATTCTGTACAGTTTACACTACTCGGAGTACTCCCCTCAGTGGCAGAATTCCCCTGTGTTTACTTTTCATTCGTGTTATCAGTGAGCCTTTACAACGGGCCCTAGACGTCGGTCACACTCCGAGGGCAGGTGTTCAGTCAGGCAGGCAAAAATGTGTCAGGGCTGCAAGGCTTGGAATGTATCGCTCGTGTCTGGCTTTTGTCTGTCCCATTCATGCGTCCTCTTCAAAAGTTGTTATCGTCTTTTTTTTTTTTTTTTTGATTGGGGGGAGGCGGGGGGGGGGGGGGGGGGGGGGGGCAGAGAGGTGAGGGGGGGGGGTCATCTTGCATGTCTTCCCAGGAACATTACTTTAATGCCGCTTATTCTAGCTCGGACTACATGTACACACAGCCACTCTGAGGGCTTGTCCCATAACAACCCAGCACCGACAGTCCACAGGGAGCAGTCAGTTTCAAGTTCTTTTGAGGCAACCCACCAGATGAGACAGTGCACAGTCTGCAGCATCCTGTGCTTGACACCACCTACTGTGCCCCTTACTGACAACAATAACGTCTTTCCTGCCAAGCCAGAGTGGGTGATTGACTCCCTCTGAACGGTGCCACAAGACCCGTCCAACGACAGTCCTCATTGGCTGATATTAACAACCCACGACAACTCTTCAAAAGCAAGGACCTAGAGTGGAGATCGAAATTGAGGTCAGAGGTCACCACCATAGCAGTGCATGAAAGGCTACAGAACTTATGACTTTCTACGGTGGTCAGTAAGGACGCGGATGATGAAGATGATGCTACAGAGTTCCACTCTAGTCTGAGATTACATGGCAGGGCTGTTCATTATGCTCCCAATCATAATATATCCCACCATCACCAGGTCTAGGAGAGACAGACACCTGCAGTTGGTCAGGAAATATTTGAGCAACACTTCATTGGGTGCATCCATTTAGTGGAGGAAACTGGACTGTATGATCCCAGTCTTTCCATTCCAGCCTGTAACACACTCAGCACTTGGTGGAAGCCAGCCAGCCAGTCTTCTTCTTGTTCATTTGTCATCCTACTGACTCCAGGGGCAGCTTTCAATCAGGCACGTCAAATACATTCAGTGATGCATTGGTATCTTGGGGTGTGGTGCTCTTCTCTGGATTTGTCTTTCCTGTTCTTGAAGTTGTATTGTACGCATCTGTTGTTCTATTCATCTGTCATTCTGTTCCTCTACTGTCCAAATTACCCACCATCTTACTTATACATGTCTCATTCAAGTCATTCTGCACATGTATTTACCTTCCGGGTTCATCTGCACTTAAGTAGGCATGTATAGTTTGTGTCAGGCATCATTTGGAGGAAATGAAGTGAATAAAGGAACTAACAAAGGTCGGTAGAAATGATGAGATAAAAACGAAAGAAAGAAAATAGTATTATCTTCTGTAAGTAAGAATGCATCTCAGTACTCTAGTCTGAAGTTTTTCAGTAGAAACAAGTGTGTGTGTGTGTGTGTGTGTGTGTGTGTGTGTTAGAGACAGAGACAAAAACATTTAATTATCATGGACATGAGAAAGTTTTTTTTTTTTTTTTTAAAGAACAGAGTACTCTTTAGGACTTACTGTATACATCAAAATGTGTGTGTGTGTGTGTGTGTGTGTGTGTGTTTGTGTGTGTGTGTGTGTGTGTGTGCAATTTGCCATGTTCCAGTTATTTGGAAGAAAATCTCTGGTATTTCTATATATGATATCAAGAACAGTCAAGTTTCTGAGATTTGTCCAAAGCTTCTCCCTGTCTTCATTATATGTTTAAAATATAAAGTGATTCTGCATAATTACATCCACAAAACAATGCAAAATACTTGTGCAACATGACACAAATTCCTCAGAACTGTGTTTTCGTACAAAAAGTATTTTAATGAGAGGAAGACGATAACAGGTAAAGAGGGCTTCTATCATGAATGAGTCAGCAAAGACTTTTTTAAAATCTGTCGATTTATGGCGAGTCAAGGCGGTGATCTGTTGTAGTATACTATGGTACACTTCTGAATACTGTAGTCATTCTGTACGTAAAAGAAAAACAATCCACGTTGTGTAATACTCTGCTTATCATCCTTATGACTGTACAATGTTCCGCAAAACAGGTATTTCCTTTGGTTGTGTGTTTAAAGTTGTCAGCAGGCATGTTATGTACACTAGTAGACCTGCTGCTTACACACAGTCTCTGGTCGATTTTCAAGCACTCTGCAGGTTACTGCATAGAAAGATCTCTTGAAGGAATATTTTTCTTGTTATCAGAGCGATGATATGATTAATGACAGTGTTAATATGTTTCCATATATTTTACAACCACTTTTACCGCATCCCAAATCAACCCATGGCATGAGCTCCCACCTTCTCACTCAGTGAGAATCTGTGTAACACATATAAAGAGAGGTGGCTCATCTTCTTTCAAAAGAGGAACAAATCACATATACGCATTCTCACAATCTTTGTTTCCTGGTCCTTTGTCGGTGGTAGACACCAGGTTCAGAATGGAGCTGTACACCAAACCGCTGGTGTAAGATGTGGTGGTAAGGAATGGAGTTTTACACCAAACAGCTGGTGTAAGATGTGGTGGTAGGAAGCGGAGCTTTACACCAAACAGCTGGTGTAAGATGTGGTGGTAGGGAGTGGAGCTTTACACCAAACAGCTGGTGTAAGATGTGTGGTAGGAAGCGGAGCTTTACACCAAACAGCTGGTGTAAGATGTGGTGGAGGAAGCGGAGCTTTACACCAAACAGCTGGTGTAAGATATGGTGGTAGGAAGCGGAGCTTTACACCAAACAGCTGGTGTAAGATATGGTGGTAGGGAGTGGAGCTGTACACCAAACAGCTGGTGTAAGATGTGGTGGTAAGGAATGGAGTTTTACACCAAACAGCTGGTGTAAGATGTGGTGGTAGGAAGCGGAGCTTTACACCAAACAGCTGGTGTAAGATGTGGTGGTAGGGAGTGGTGCTTTACACCAAACAGCTGGTGTAAGATGTGGTAGTACGGACTGCCTTCAACTTTGATAATGTCTCATCATTATCATCTCAGGTACTCCTCAAAGAGAAATAATCCTCTGAAACCTCTGGCTACATCCATAGCGAGACACTTGAAGACTGTGAAATACAAATCAGTCCTCTCACCTCGGGGAAGTCACGCAATCCTCTGCACATTGCTGATGAAAATACCTGTACCGGTTGGCTCCAGTGAGTTCACCAAGGAACCGACACAACCACAGCCTCACTGCTTCATCACAACCTGGTGTTCTCCATCTGCTCCTCAGGCATCTCCCGCACTTCCCTGCCTGGCTGGGCCGTCACAGAACCGTTCCGGAACAAAGGGTTCCTCACCACCGATTTCTCACCCTGCAGCTCTGGCACCCTGGAGTCCAGTCCCCACGAACTGTTGTCGTGCTGCCCAAAGTCACTGTGGTCTGCCTCCACCCCCTCCATGGGGAAGCCCCGAGCTCTGATGGTCCACTGGTTGTTGATGGCCGAGGAAGAAGGGTGGTTTCTCCGTGATTCTTGTCCGTGAAAGTACGACCCGACCAGAAAGGGAGCTTCCAGTTTGAGCTCTTCCCCACCCGATATTTCCACACGGAACTGGAAGACATAGTCAATGTCGATGATGTCGCAGTGGTCTAGATTGGTCTCTGGGATGTAAGGGGGCAGTGTCAGTCGCACGTAGTTCCATCGACGCCCTTCACCACGACGCACCTCAAATTCGTCCCGCTTCTTGCTCACCACCTGAGAGGCAAAGAAATGGACTGGATGAAAATTTGTTCACGGCACTGGATGTAGCATTAGCCATCTTCAACACATCCTCTGGACAGCTGGTCACCTCATTTCAGGACAGTTCCTCACATGGTTTAGCGCGTGTGCACACACACACACACACACACACACACACACACACATATCACATATATCCAGATTTCCCTTCCCCAGATTATGGTGATTAAGGTGGAGCTTGAGGATCAAGATGATGGTACAGACTTCCATTCTGGTCTGAGACTACTTAAAAGGGCTACACTCTCCATGATGTTCACTTCACCATTCCCTTGCACTGCTTAGCTACGTCCCACATTTTTCAGAAGGGGCAAGTGCGCTTGTGGAGCTGTACTCTATGCCTTCTTCATCACCTGTATCCGGTGGTCAACCAGGCTGAAGAGATACTGACACCTGGGTACTAGTTAGGACAGCTGAGCAGGGCATTGAAAGATTCAGTGAAAATGCACTGTGTGGTTCCAGTCTTTCCATGTCAGCCCACTGTGCGAACCACCTGGGTAGGAGCATGTGGAGGCTGTTAAGATCCCATCACATTACTGCTCTGATGGGATTCAAATCCACTACCTCCTGATGATGCCCATGTTTGCACCACTGAAGTCTGTCAGCTAGATTTCGTTTTCAACCTTGTAAAAATATACTGACGGAATGGCACTTCTGATCTTCAAGGTGGTTTTACCGTTACGAAGTTCAAGTGTGAGTTCACAAAGATCGCAACACTGGAATCACACAACGTGCACAGCAGACGACACATCATGGGGGAACACAAAAATGATTGTGTTGTTGACCTGTCCACACACACATCTGTGATGGTTCACAGTGTGGTCTGTTGCTTTGCCTCCCCTGTTTGACTTTTGCCATAGAGATGAATTCAGATCATTTACTCCATCAATCAGAGCATGTTACTATTTAAAGTACATGGAAAAAAATAAAGGCTAGAATGAGGCAAGCTTACCCCAGCCCTGACAGACAAAATGGATCCCGTCTGTGTGCACGATGCAGTGGCTTTTGAACGGGGGAAAAAAAGCTGAATCATACACATGGTTGGTCAAACTTTATATGTTGGGATGCTTGATTCACCAAAGTCTGTGCACATTTTTTGTGATGGGTACCTAATAGGACTGCAGTTCACCTATAGATTGAAGTGTCGAATCCAAAAGAGTATCAACAAGCATGAAAAGTGGATGTAGTGGCATTATGGACACACCTTTCATGGTTTCATTACGATGGGTTTTAAAGTTTTTTTTCACTGCATATTATGACTACTTTGGTCAGCGAATTTGATGTTACTGTAGGTGTGAAAGGAAGTTTCTGGAGCTACAGGGGCCAACCCATCATTTCATGCTAACCCTGATTTCAGCATACCTGTTTTGGGTCACTTGTACTCCACTGTGTTCAGACAGTGTTGTATGTAACTGGTCAAAGTACGGACAACAACCTAGGATACGTTCAGTGTGGTACAAAGAAAGCAGGGTTGAGAGGAATGAAAATGATAATCTCACCAAGACACTGACGTGTAACACACACTGCACCCCTCACCTGACTGAAGCCAATGCTGTTGTTGCGGGCGTTGTACGTGGACACCATCATGAGCGAGGCCTGCATGGCGGTCATCACCCTCTGACTCTGGTTCTTGACCTCTGCGTGCATGAACACGTCTCCCCCTGGCACCCCGCCCTTTCCCTCAAGGGAGAGGCGTGCTGAAACTGCTCCGAAGGAGCAGCATCCCAGGAAGTGCCTCTCCTGGGCAAGGTGCAGCGTCTGCGTGGCTGAGGGCGGCAGGAAGCTCCGGCCCAGGACCAGGAAGGGCTCGCTGGTGATGGAGGTGTCGTTGGACTTCACTCCAATGACGGTGGCCTTCATGGTATAGGTGACGTTGCCGAACTTGCCGATGAAAGAGGAGGGGAGGTTGTCTGGCAGCTGTGGAACACAAGTGGTGATCAGTGAGTGCCCTGCAAGCCTGCGGAACACTGCAGTGCAAGAGGTCATCATGTGTCTGACCTGTGTGGGCATTCCTGTGTTGTCTGTCTGTCTCTCTGTGATATAAGTAAAAAAAATTGCCTGTGTATCTTTGTCAAATTTCACTGTCAGGGTCAAAACCTAGAAAATAAATCTTCATGTCTGTAAGTGAAAACATTTAAAAATTGCAAAGGACAGAGAAACATTTGGCACTGTTGTATACCTTCATATGAGCAAGAGAGTTTGTTACGGGAGTCAGATTTTTTGTCCTTCATTTGGAGGTCATCTGCAAGTTTTTTTGTTTGTCTGTTTTGTTGTAGTTTTTAATGTAAAAAAAAAAAAATCACTGCTGTCCATTTTTGATGCAGGTGTCACTTTTGATTATGATTCAATTCCAAGATACAGAGTCACACACATGCTCCTCCTGCTGCACTCCCAGCACCCATCTATCACACAAGAAGCCCTCGCTGTCAGGTGGCCAGTCTATCACACAAGAAGCCCTCGCTGTCAGGTGGCCAGTCTATCACACAAGAAGCCCTCGCTGTCAGGTGGCCAGTCTATCACACAAGAAGCCCTCACTGTCAGGTGGCCAATCTATCACACAAGAAGCCCTCACTGTCAGGTGGCCAGTCTATCACACAAGAAGCCCTCACTGTCAGGTGGCCAGTTAATGACAAAAAAGCTCACTGTCGTGGCCAGTTTTATGCAAGGCCCTCACTTTTTCATGGATCTTCCAGATACTATCGCACACACAGCCCTCCTGTGCAGCTGGCCCAAACTATCCACAAGAAGCCCTCACTGTCAGGTGGCCAATCTATCGCACAAGAAGCCCTCACTGTCAGTGGCATGGCCACTACACACAAGAAGCCTTGTTGTGGTGTCCAGTTATCGCCAAGAAGGTACCTGTTTATGGCTTACATTTACAAATAACTCACGACAGGTCCAGTCTTATGCACAAGTTCCTCACTTGCCAGGTGGCACCCACCCCACCCCCTCCTCCCTCTCCCGCCCCCCCTTCCACCCCCCTTTCAAGGGGTAAATGTGGATTGAAAAATGTTGTGACTGAGTCACGCCTTCTGGCTGCATTGTGTGGTTGTGGCATCCTGATGACCCAGTTAAATACAACCTTGGACTTACCCCTACGTGCCTTTAAACAACTTAATGACTTGTGTCCATTGTTTGGAAAAAAAAACTGATGAAAATTGAGAAAAAGAATTCCTTTCAAGGCACATCACATGTCACACATTTTTAGTGCCAGAATTATTAAGATGAAGCATACAAGATTCATGAAAAGCAGGTAGACAATCAGTCTTTCGTCATAGTTTTAAGAGGAATATCTGTTATCCAATGTCTTGAAAAATGATCCACTTGTCAACAGAAAACTTTCTCTTTTTGTGTGAGATAAAGCCATCTCTGCTGATCTCTCTCTCCACACACACACACACACACTAGCTGCTTTATCTGGACCACATGCAAGGGCAGTTACTCTGTGGACACTGATTTTCTCAGTGATCTGAAATTGTTTTGGTTTTTTTCTCTCTTTTTTTTGTACAACGTTATTGTCAAAGATTAATAAAAACAAAGCAAGTACTCACATCTCATCCAGATTTATGCCGTTGTGAGGAGCAGAACATTTGCTGGACATCCTAATAATTATGGTGGTCTGCGTAATGTAGGTTTGATTTCATACTACTGATGAAGCCCCGAAATTTTGTTTCATGACAAAAAGGAAAGCTGTTTTTAGGCGAATGTAGTTGGCAGACATCCAGGTAATGTAGGTGGTCCACATAAAACGTGATAGGACAGTAATAGCTGCCTGGGGCAGGCAATCACTTGTGTCAAGCATGTAGTGAATGCTGTAACCAACCAACCAGGCAATAGCAGTATTTTTCAGTCATGTTCGTGGGAGAAACTAAGGTTCAGCATAGTTTTAACAGTACTGAACAATCATTGCGACACTGACCATTTCACTTGATTCAACTACCACTGCCAGTGGCTGCTGGTGACATGGACATCATTATGCACAGTGCCAAGTCACTGGCCCAGGCAGAATGGAGCACTCTGCTTGTTTACTTTCATCCACCTGCTCACGAAATGGCAGACGATAAATTGTTTCCCTGGTTTTTTGTTGTTGTTTTCTTTCTATTTAGCACTTTTATAGAATTTAAAACTATGGCTGATTAGCAGGCAGGTGGTTTTGCATGGTGGCAGGTAAAAAAACCAACTTTGTCTACTTGCCCTCCGGGAGGTAAAGAAAATTGCTCTACCCTGTAATGTAAGTGTAATTTGATACAGTTGTCCGGATAATGTTACGCACACACACACTCACACACACTCACACA
>CM065746.1:46064945-46069945 GCA_033310375.1 Conus canariensis
TTTCAAAGAGTTGTGTGAATGAATGACTTGTGAGTTGACTTCAACGCGGTGACAGCCCTGATATGGCCTGTTGCGGTCAAACTGATAATGGCTACCCGGAAACACTGGTGAAAAGAAGCCATAACCAGCACAGTAAAGTCCCCTGAGCCACAGCCACCCACACCTGCATGCACCGACACCCATGACCTGCTCCCCCCCCCCCCCCCCCCCCCATCACAGAAGCTGTGGACTTGCACCTCCCAGACTCCAAGCGTGGTTTTTGTGGAGACACAAGGAAACCACAGTGACGGTTTTGTCAGTTATCGCTGTGACACTGGTGTACACGAAAGAAAGCTCTTTTGTCAGGAAGGTGACACTGGTATGCATACTAAGTAGACAGGATCCCAGATCTCTCTCTCTCTCTCTCTCTCTCACACACATACACACACACACACACACACACACACACACCCCACACACACACACTCACACACATACACTCACACACACCACACACACACACACAGCACACACACACACACACACACACACACACACACACAGAGGTATGATCCCTAGTAATAAAGCCCCATGTTCAGTTGTCTGTCACCATGTCAGCCTGGTCATGCAACATAATAAATTTCACTCACCCATTCCCCTCCCCTCTCTTTCCTGCCTTATTCTGTCATAGACTTGGGAATTGTACGCTCTCTCTCTCTCTGTCTCTCTCTCTGTCTCTCTCTCACAGCATTTTCCCTTCCGGTTGTCCTCTTTTTCTCTCACTTTATAGTCCAACTTTATGAGGTGTATTATGTCAGAGTGTGAACGTGCTTTCTCCCTCTCTCTCTCTGTCTCTTTCTTTCAGTTTTTTCTCTGTCTCTTTCTCTGTCTGTCTGTCTGTCTCTCTCTCTCTCTCTGTCTCTCTCAAGCACCATATTTCGCTCACCTGTTCCTCTTTTCTTTCTTTCAAGTCAAGTCTGCAGAAAACTCTCTCTCTCTCTCTCTCTCTCTCTCTCTCTCTCTCTCTCTGTCATTCATTTGACCGGCTGTAAAATGTCATTTCCATGTAACATTCTGCTTTAAAGTGTGCCTGATAGTGTTTGTGCCCAGCAGTCTTATGTGCCCAGTAGTCTTATGTGCCCAGCAGTCTTATGTGCCCAGCAGTCTTATGTGCCCAGCAGTCTTATGTGCCCAGTAGCATTATGTGCCCAGTAGCTTTATGTGCCATGTAGACTTGTGTGCCCAGTAGACTTATGTGCCCAGTAGTCTTGTGTGCCCAGTAGTCTTGTGTGCCCAGTAGATTTATGTGCCCAGTAGTCTTATGTGTCCAGTAGTCTCTTATGTGCCCCTGTAGTCTTATGTGCCATGTAGACTTATGTGCCCAGTAGTCTTTATGTGCCCAGTAGTCTTATGTGCCATGTAGACTTAAGTGCCCAGTAGACATGTGACCAGTAGATTTATGTGCCCAGTAGTCTTGTGTGGGCAGTAGTGTGTCTAAGAATCTTGTGTGACCAGTACATCTACAAATAAAACCGTTGCATTCTCCCTTTTTCTTAGGCCTCTTTATGTCTTAAAAAAAGACAAAGTATAGCATGTGATAAGGCTAGCATACTCTGTACCTGTGTCATGTATCGCACAGTCTTTTCAAATTGTGTTCATGTGTGTGTTTTGTGTGTGTGTGTGTGTGTGTGTGTGTGCGCGCGCGTGCGACTGCCTGTGCTCATGTGCATCCCTCTCTCTAACGCACTCACACACAAGCCTCTCGAAAGTGAATGAGTCATGTACTCTTTTCACCTACATCCACTTACTTAGTTGATGAGCTCTTGTACAGCAAAAGAAAGTTCATGAGTTTATGAAAGCTTTCATTGTTGCATAGGACACACACACACAACACACACACACACACACACACACACACACACACACACACACAAACACACACACACACACACACACATGTAGTACACAAAGACAAGGGCATACAAACTCACCCATACCCATGAAATGACACAAAATGTGTGCATACCCTCAATACTGGAAAGGTAAAAAGAAAAAAAATTTCAATTGCTTAATTAATCCAGACAAGAACCCTGAACACTTGTGTTTCAATTTGTACCACTCCACAATACAGAAAACACAGCAATGGCTTACATGTATACACACATGCACTCAGTCTGCCTCTGGTCTGATGGTGATTTATCATCATCTTCAGATCTTGTCTGAAAGGGCGCTTTTTGTCCACTGGATGCTAAACATTGCAATGTATTCATAACTGGGTTTGAATGATATCCACAATGTTAATGTTGATAGTTGTGATGTAGTCGACCCGTTCTGTTAACTACTAACACTCCCACATCATGCTTGTACAATAACTTCTTGAAGGCAAGGAACAATTTACAGCAGTGTTCCTGTAGCCACTGTTGAGTGGGGTAAATTAGTAAAAACCTGTGTACAAAAGTGTTGGTGTTGCAGAACACTGAACTCCTCACATTGAGAGGGATGGCCTCTGGTCAGATGGGACATGAAGGGACGGAAAACAGATAAGGTGCATGACGGATCCACATTTAAGTTTTAAGGTTACTTCAGTCATCATCATCATCAACACACACACACACACAACATGTGCGCGCTCTCGCTCTCATTGCACACACACACACGCACCACACACACACACACATGCACGCACACACTCACACACACATTTCGTCTAATATCACATTTGTGAAATGACGTAAAACTGAAGTACTACCACTACACACGAACACACGAGACACAGAGAGAGAGAGAGAGAGAGAGAGAGAGAGAGTAAGGTATGTCTCCGATTCCGCTGACCGTTGGTTCTAATTGAACATTGATTTAGTCAATTATTAATCGACTCACCTGCATCGCTGTGTGCCGCAAGTCGGCTAGTGTGTGAAAGCGTCGGATAGTTGTCAGCCGGAACGTGTATGAGACAGGTGTGTTTTCAGCAGCACTGGTCTCGGGTGCACTGATATTTGACTAACAACGACCCAGTCACTCGACCATACACCGGTGTTCAGCCTGGCTTCCTTCGGGAGATTCAGACTGGAACAGTCACATGTCGGATTTTTTTTCTCCCCCTTTTGAGAGGCTTCTTTAACTGATACACTGTGTCCACAGTTCTTGTCTTTTCTCTCGTCCAGTTCTGTTAGGGACTGCCACCTCAAACAAACCCAACACGAGCTAACTCGCCCCTCTCCGTTGGAAGAAAGTAAACTGCACCACACGGCCACTGTGTCAAATTGTCGGCTTGTCACCACCAGTGGGGGCCCGTCGTCGTTCACACCTCACTCACATCGTTCTCTTGTCCCACCCACCACCGAATCCACCTTTCTTCCTCCAAAGCGCAATTGTCGTGATGTTTCTCGGCCTTCCCGCGCGCTCGCTGCTGGCCGCTTTTCGTTTCGGTTGGGTTGAAACAATTCGGGGGGAGGGGGGGGGGGGAGGAGGAGGGGGAATGGGGGCAGGGTGGGGGGTGGGGAGGGGGGAGGAGGGGGAAATGGGGGGGGGCAGGGTGGGGGGTGGGGAGGGGAGGAGGGGGGAAATGGGGGTGGGGTGGGGGGGGAGGGGTTTGGGCAGAGGAGAATGATTCAGATCAGTGATGTGATTTGATTGAGTGGTGGTTCAGATCAGAGAGAGAGAGAGAGAGAGAGAGTTCTGATTCACTAAATAATTATATTTGGTGTTTGTGTAGGTTTACTCTCTCTCTCTCTCTCTCTCTCTCTCTGTGTAGGTTTACTCTCTCTCTCTCTCTCTCTCTCTCTCTCTCTCTCTCTCTCTCTCTCTCTCTCTGTCGCTTACAGTACAGTGTTGTTATGCTGAATTGTCAGTATGAATTGCATGTGTTGAAATATTGTATGCATGACAAGGACATTATTGTAAGACAAGGCATTGGTCTAAAATCTAAAGCATTGGCCTGAAATCTTCATTCTTGCGCATTAAAGATCAATCATCAATCAGTCTCTCTCTCTCTCTCTCTCTCTCTCTCTCTCTCTCTCTCTCTCTCCACACACACACACACACACACACACACACACCACAACCACACACACACACACACACACACACACATGTAATCTTGTAAGCTATGGTGGACTGAAAGCGAGGCCAGAGAGAGAGAGAGGTGTTAGTTGATGCTGGAGAAGTAGGGGGAGGACCGCAGATAGGGAGAGGTAAGTATTGAATTGGGCCTACTTTTGAAACAGTGTAGCAGCTGCATCATCAAGACCTTAAGCATATTTTACCGCTTAGCAGACGAGTGTCAGTGTTATTAATTTAGATGGTGAGTCATTTCCAGTGAATAAAAGATCTGCCCATAAGTTTGTTCAAGTATTTTAGAAACATCATCATCATCATCATCATCAACTTTATTATTATATGATTATTGTTATTATTTTTATTATTATTATTTCATTTTTTAGGGCAGTCATCACCATCACCATCATCATCATCATATCATCAACAACAACAACCTTATTATCATTATGAGTAGTAGTATTTCATTTTCTTTAGGGCCCAGGGAGGGTTTCAAACAAATGGTTTTAGAGTAAAAGAGGTGTGTTTTTTTGTTTGTTTTGTTTTTTTTTTAAATTCTTAAATAAACCCAACACGGGCATGGTCAGCTCGTGAGAGGAGGCTCTGTTGTGGAGGACGAAAAGTTGTTCCTTCATTCTCGTGAACAGGCTAGTCATCATAGTCAGCATGGGACTTACCGCACAGTTTGATCAATTGAGACCGCCTCAGTGAATCAGCTTGCTCGGCTCATTCAGCAGAGAGTAAGCTTACATTGCACGTGCTTTTTGTTGTTGTTTTGTTTTGTTTTTTTTTTCTTTCTTGTTTTTTTTTAACCCCCATCTGTCATGAGCGCATTCAGCCAAGAGGAACTTTGCTGCTCATCGTAGAGAGAATTCTGCGTCAGTGTTGTATGTGTTTTTTTTTTTCGTTTTTGTTTGTTTTTGTTTGTTTGTTTTCATTGTGTTTGTTTGTTTGTTTGTTTTCAT
>CM065746.1:46082445-46104945 GCA_033310375.1 Conus canariensis
ATCGAGTTTTACACATCAGTTTGCACAAGGCAGAATGGCAGCTACCGTTAAGAACAGACAGAAAAAAAGGTCCTCAGCTTTTACATGAAATTTGATGCGTTGTGAGATGGGGAGGTGGTGTGGAGGTGTATAGGGACAGAAAAGGTCAAGGATCTGTGTCCCTCAGTTTTGTTTGTTTGGTCTTCTTTTTGTGTGTGTGGTGTTGGCGGTGAGGGGGTGAGATTAGCATCACATGCCTGAGGGTCTTCAGGACACAATTCGGGCTGAGCCAAGCTGTCACATGAGTATGAAGTTTGTGGTGAAAGGGTTGATCATGCTATACATCTGCAGTAGTGATCTGTTTAACATACGAACATGTATGTAAATCTACACACACACACACACACACACACACACACACACACACACACATATGCATGCACATACACACAAACACACATATGCACACATGTTAAGACACACACATGCACACACACACCCACGTGCACACACACACACACACACACACACACACACACACACACACACACACACACACACACACACACACACACATGCACACGCGCAAGCATACACACACACACATGCACACCCATACGCACACACATACACACATGTGCATGCACACACACACACACACACACACACACACACACACACACACACACACACACACACACATGATTAACACATGCACATTTATTCACACACATACACATGCGCGCACATGCACACACACACACACACACACACACACACACACACACACCACTAAAACACACACACAACACACACTAAACACACACACACACACACACACACTAAAAACACACACACACACACACACACACACACACTAAACACACACACACACACACACACACTAAACACACACACACACACACACACACACACACACACACACACACACATTGACCAATTCACCCGATAGCTCTTCCGTCACACCCCTTCCCCTACCAGCGTACACAACACACACGCATATAAACACTACTTGTAGTTGCACACATTCCCATGTACACCATGGAGTTAAAGCATGCAAGAGAACCCATACAACAGAAGGACATGGCTCAATTGAATGCTGTTGTGAAATCCGCCTTCTAGATGAAAAGCAAACAATAAAAGGATATGGCGTAATTGAATACTGTTGTAAAATCCGCCTTGTAGATGGGGGGAAAGAAAAAAAAACCCAAACAAACAAATGAACAAACCAACATCTGAACAAGGCACCTGCAGGTATTTAGGGGAAAAAAAGGACAAACGCACAAACAAACCTCCACTAGCATTGAAAGACTGTGACCAGGAACAACAACACAGTGATTTTTTTCTTTTCTGTTCTTTGTGTAAGCAGTCAGCTTAAAGCTGAACCGGACTTTAACATTTCACGTCAGCTGTTGAGTGATCTGATGCAGTGTTCTGGGTGTTTTTGAATTATCTGTCTTTGTTTGTTCTCTGTGTTGTGTGTGGTGTGTGTGTGTGTGTGTGTGTGTGTGTGTGTGTGTGTGTTAAAAAAAATATGTCTGTAGGAATTGTTGTTCTGAGTATGTGTGTGTGTGTGTGTGTGTGTGTGTGTGTGTGTGTGTGTGTGTGTTAAAAAAAATCTATAGAAATTGTTGATCTGATCACACACCTTTGCCATCCCCATCCCCCTTCCACCCTCCCCTCCACCTCTCCCCACTCCCTCTCCTCTCTCTCCCCCATCCTCCCTCCTCTCCGCCTCTCCTCCCCTGTCTGTCAAAACAAATCTCAGGGTCAACATTCTTTAGCACATCAAGATCCTTCTGTTTGGAATACATGTCTATGCCATTCAACACAGCCACTCTACTTCTGGAGCATGTTTCAAAGCGTCTTTAGAGAATTATATGAATGATATTGCATTTCTATCCATGTTGATCTGAATGCATGCTGTGTGTGTGTGTGTGTGTGTGTGTGTGTGTGTGTGTGTGTGTGTGATACATTGGTGTTATGATTATGTATGTGAACAGACTGTTGCAGCTGTTTCATATAATTTGCTTTTTGATAAACTAACATGAAAAATGTTGTCATGGATATTTGCATCCTAGATCCTCTTTGTAAATATGAAACTTTTTGGGTTTGGTGTTAAGGGTAAGCGTTCACCAAGTTTTCGTCATTCTGTTTATACACGTTACTGTACTGCATAACAACCGAAAGATCACGGAGGAAATGTGAAAGAAGGGGGAGAGAATGTCCTTGATGTAGTCACAGTGTTACACATGCTCTGTGACCAGTGTGAGGAGCTGAACAGTGAGCTGGATCTTCGTCTGCATCTTCACCAGCCTCG
This sequence comes from Conus canariensis, assembly GCA_033310375.1. Lineage (NCBI taxonomy): Eukaryota > Metazoa > Mollusca > Gastropoda > Neogastropoda > Conidae > Conus > Conus canariensis. Next base: position 46,084,766 of record CM065746.1, read on the forward strand.
AAGTCGCCGTGCAGAGCTGGACGTCCATAATGTGAGAGCTGGTAGGTGATTGGATCTATATATGGTTTTTGTCAATGTGCATTGTCTCCCATTGTATCTCTCTGCCTGTCAGTTTGTCTGTCTGCCTGTCAGTGTCTCTGTTAATTTGTTTTCTGTCTGCCTGTGAGTTTATTTATGTCTTTTGTGTCTGTCTGCTTGTCATTTAGTCTTTCAGTGTGTATCTGTTTGCCAGGTAGTTTGTTGGATTGTCTGTGCCTGTCTGCCAGTCAATGTCCCTGTCAATCTGTATCTGTCTGCATTTCAGTTTGTCTGTCTGTCTGTATCAGTCCGCATATCAGTTTGTCAGTCTGTATCTGTCTGTCAGTTTGTCTGCATCTGTCTACATGTCAGTACCTATGCCAAAGCTGGTGCCACTTTTGGCAGACTCCACAAGAACGTATGGAATAGGAGAGGCATCACCCTAGAGACCAAGATCAAGGTGTATCGGGCCATAGTTCTCACCACACTGCTCTGTGAAACATGTACAGTTTACCAGCATCACACCAGGAAACTGAACCATTTCCACACCACTTGCCTCAGAAGACTCATGGGCATTAAGTGGCAAGACAAGATTCCAGACACTGAAGTCCTTACTTGTGCTGGCCTGCCTAGTATCTTTACCATCCTGATGCAGTCACAGCTTCGCTGGGCAGGTCACATAATTTGCATGCCAGACCATCGGCTGCCAAAGAAACTATTGTTTGGCGAACTGCAGCAGGGCAAACGCTCTTATGGAGGCCAGAGGAAGCGTTTCAAAGACAACCTTAAATCTTCCCTGAAAGCCTTCAACATCAGCCACACAACATGGAAGCAGACTGCCCAGGACAGAGACGGGTGGCGATTAGCTGTCTGCAAAGGTACAGAGACCTGTGAAAGCAACAGAATTGCTGCAGCTGAGCATCGTAGGATGATCAGGAAGACCAGTGTCAACAGATCTCCAGCTGCTGCCACCATCCACTGTCCGTACTGTGATAGATCTTTCCGGGCGCAGATCGGCCTGACCAGTCATCTACGCACTCACCCCCGGTCCCAGGATGACTAGATGGTCTTCATTGTCTTGACGGACAATAACAGACCTCTGTCAGTCTGTTTCAGTTCTCATGTCGGTTTTTCTGCATATGTCCACTTGTTAGTTTATCTATGTCTTGCTGATGATATATTTTGTCTGTCAGACAATATTCACTCATCGGTGAGTCTGCCAGTCTGTGTTCACCTATTAGTTTCTGTCTGTCTTAAGTTTGTCTGTCAGTCTTATGTAAAACAGATCTGATATGACTCTCTGCTGTTTTTGGCTATAATCAGCATGTGACTCTCTGCTGATGTTGGCTATAATCAGCATGTGACTCTCTGCTGATGTTGGCTATAATCAGCATGTGTCTCTCTGCTGATGTTGGCTATAATCAGCATGTGACTCTCTGCTGATGGTGGCTATAATCAACATGAGGCTGAAACTGAGACTGTCAGTCTGTATTCCATTTGCTTGTGTGTGTTGTGATTGTATGCATGCACAAGACCGTCCCATCATTTGTATACACTTTCTCGCCAGCATCAGTGTCACAGTGGAAGTGGAAGAGTTCAAGAAAACAAACAGATCAACCAATCAGTGAATCAGTCAGTCAGCCAGTCATTGTGTGTGTGGTGTGTGTGTGTGTGTGTGTGTGTGTGTGTGTGTGTGTGTGTGTGTGTGTGTGTGTGTGATCTACAGAAACTCAGTCTTGGATAGTCTTTATCAAATAATTCAATCCCTGCACAAATATTTCAATCCTAGCTCAAATATGTTGATTCCTGCACACATATTTCAATCTCTGCACAAATATTTCAATACCTGCACAAATATTTCAATACCTGCACAAATATTTCAAGACCTGCACAAAGATTTCAATATCTGTACAAAGATTTCAATATCTGTGCCAATTTTTCAATCCCATCACAAATATTTCAATACCTACACAAATATTTTAAAACGTGTTCAAATATCTGTACAGATATTTGAATATCTGTACAAATATTTCAATCCCTGTACAAATATTTCAATCCTGCTCAGATATTGCAAGACCTGCACAAATATTTCAATACCTGCACAAATATTTCAATATCTGTGCAAATATTTCAATCCCATCACAAATATTTCAATACCTACACAAATATTTCAATACCTACACAAATATTTCAATCCCTGCACAACTATTTTAATCCCTGCACAACTAATTCAATCCCTGCACACCTATGTCAATGGCCGCCTGTTTCAGCGGAGCTGGTGATGCACGCTGAGCGTGTGACTCGTCACTGTAAGGGCATCAGCCAGTCGCTGACAGAGCTGCGGTCACGGTTCACTGCCATGTCATCCCAGCACAACAAGCTGGCAAGCAAGTTCCGTCAGGACATCGAGGCTCTAGAAGTGATCTTCATCAACGCCACCAAGTCTTCAAGGTGAACGATCAGCAAGTGTGTGTATGTGCGAGAATGCACAAGTCGCATTTGTCGACAGTGGAAACTAGGTTGTATTGCTAGTCATCATCGGTGCTGTCAATCATCCCCAGAGCTTTTCTATAACTTGACACTGGTTTTTTCCCTGTCCAGTCTCCTTGCCTCCAGACGTGCACATGGGTATGACATCTGCAGAAAAAAGAAGTGCATGTATGTCATTGTGCTACAGACGACCTGGAGGGATTGGAGACTAACCTTTAGTCAATGACAAATATACTTACCAAGAAATGAATGCAGTTAAAAGATAAAATGATTTTAATACTGATAAGATGATGATTATTTCTATCCTTGTTATTGGTCAATAAATACATGAATGGATAAAACAAAAATGCATGAATATTTTATTACTGTTGTTCTGAACAGTAGTGCAGTTGTGATTGATTATTACTAGGTAGTATTTTCATTTCATTGACAAACCAGTGACCCGTGACACACAATGGTTCCAGACTAGTGGCGCTGCAGAACCAGCTTGGGGTGGAACTGGAGAAGTTCATGTCGGTGATTCGCACCTCCCTGCGACAGTTCCGCCAGCACCTGGACGAGACTCTGCAGATGCTGAGAGAATCCAACGCTCGATTCATCAAGTCCTTCAAGTAACGCAGTTTTTTTTTTTTTTCTCTTTTGTTTGTTCGTTTTTTTCTAGAGACATTCTTTTTCACTCAACAAAAATCAGCTCTGTTCTGGAATAATCTTATTCATAGCATAGAAAATTTAATTTTGCATGAGCGTAATGGCTGCCGCCTCTTGAGGCCGCTCAGTACAGAAAAGTACAACAAGCCTCTTCTGCCCACCATGTGGCGAGATGAAGGTGTGGCTCATCTTTTCATGGAGCAGACAATACTAAATGTAAGACTTGTACCAGCCGCCGTGGCGAAGTGGTTAGCGTCACGGACTCCCGGCTGGGAGGTCGTGGGTTCGAATCCCATCAGAAGTCATGTGGGTTTTTCTGCCCCGACCGGCTCCTACCCAGAGTTGAGTTGCTGCGGACTCAGTTGGGAAGACTGGGACCACACAGTCGAGTTTCATCCACTTAATGGATGCGTTTCTGAGAGTATTGCTCAAATTTCCTGACCAACACTGCAGGTGCCTGTATCTCTCGGGCCTGGTTGACGCCGGGATATATTATGAAAGGAAGCGTAGAGTACAGCCCTGTCATGTAGTCTCAGACCGAAATGGAAATCCGTAGCATCATCTTAATCATCCTCATTCTCATCGATCAGCAAAAAAAAAAATGTCTCAAATTCTGTGGCCCTTCATGCCCTGCTCTCATGGTGACCTCAATTTCGATGTCCTCTCCACGTCTGTGGCCTTGGTTTGGTTCCGTCGGGGTCACCGGTATCGGCGAGTCCGTGGGGGCTGTCGTTGGACGGACGTGGTGGCGCCCTCCGGAGGGAGAGCTCACTCATGCCGGCTCCGCGACTAAGCAATTATTGTCGTCAGTAGGGGGCTTAGTAGGTGGTGTCCTGCGTATGTTAGATCAGAACAGGCGCCACTGAACACCACCGAAGTGACTCAGCAGCAGTGCAGTGTCTCCTCCGGTGGGTTGCCTCTTGACGACTTGACATTGACTGCTCCCTGTGGATTGCCGGTGCCGGGGCTGTGGCGGAGCCGACCGGGCTGTGGCTGTGGACGGGGTGTCGGAATGAGCGGCGTGGGTGCACTGCCTCTGAGGTGGCGCAGAGGTTGGGACAGCAAAAAAAAAAAAAAAAAAAAAGTAAGACTTGTGAGATGTTGAGTCACTCCACTGTTTGACAAGGGCCACCTGCAAAGCTTGGCTGGTATGGTTGGTAGAGCCATTAAAAAAGTTAAAATGGTGTCATTTTCAGTCTTTCATCAGTTCACCCCACAGCCAGTAAAGGATTTTGCCACAGACTAAATTTCAAATACAAACAACATGGTTGTTCATGAGTGTCATAAATGATGGTGTCATTAGTGTGTGGGTGGGTGTCTTTCTTTTTTATCTGATCTGATCGAAACCCTGTTCGCTGGATGAAGAAATTGTAAAATCAAAAAACAAGGGGAAAAAAAAAGTTTTGAACCAGATAACAAATATCCTGTTAATTAGGCAACCAGCTAATCAGCTAACCACACTACAGACGATGTGAAAGCAAAAAGAAGTACAACACTTCTGATAATCTGCATCAACCATTTTCAAACAAAAACATGCAAACTCATAAAAAAAAAGGGGGGGGGGGGGGGGGGGAATGAAGATTAACAAAAAAGAAGAGAAGAAAAAAAGGAAACCAGCAAATGGACAAAGAAAGAAAGAAAGAAAGAAACCAGCTGTACCAGACGACTAGACTGAAGGTAAACTGTGATGAAGCATCCATTGAGAGTTTAGCCCACTGACCAATTTTTGTCATACTCCTCACTCCTTGCCTTTGTTTTCAGGCTGTTTTCAGACGGGGGCAACTTCTGTCCCGAGGAGATTGAGGAGTATCGCAAACGACTGGAGAAAATGTCCAACAAGATCGACACGGCTGAGGGCTCCATTATGTCGGAGCTGGAGGGCATGGAGTCCAAGCGTCTGGAGGTGGCCACTAAAGTCTCCAACGAGTTTGAAGACAGGTGAGAACTGGGAAGGTCTGCAGTGTGGACAGGGCAGGTGAGCTATCGGCTCCATCTCACAGTCTGTTGAGATCATTCTCTCAAGTTACCATCTCCATCTCACAGTCTGTTGAGATCATTCTCACCAGTTACCATCTCCATCTCACAGTCTGTTGAGATCATTCTCACCAGTTACCATCTCCATCTCACAGTCTGTTGAGATCATTCTCACCAGTTACCATCTCCATCTCACAGTCTGTTGAGATCATTCTCTGCAGTTACCATCTCCATCTCACAGTTTGCTGAGATCATTCTCTGCAGTTACCATCTCCATCTCACAGTCTGTTGAGATCATTCTCTGCAGTTACCATCTCCATCTCACAGTCTGTTGAGATCATTCTCTGCAGTTACCATCTCCATCTCACAGTCTGTTGAGATCATTCTTTCTTGCTATTAGCTCCATGTTGGAGCTGGTTGTTGCAGCCCTCACAACCTACGAGTTTCATGGTGGAGGTAGCTATGATAATGATCACCATCCTGTTGGTATGAAATACAGCATAGAGTACAGTCCTGTCCTGTTTCATGTTGTTTCTGTCCTCATGGAATGCAGGATGTCCTCGGACCAAACTGGAACTTCATATCATCGTCTTCATTCACATCTGTGGTTAAACCTTCACAGAGTCTGTGGCCTTTCACGCTCTGTTTTCATTGTGACCCCATTTTCAGTCTGTTCTCACCTCCATGCCTTAGGCTAGTTCTTCACTGCCACTGGATGACTTGGATGTAGCTGTGTGTGGAGGTACTGAAATGAGCCGTGTTGGAGTAGCTCCACTGACAGATAGCAAAGGAAAGAAAAGATAATGTATTGATGACCCTCCCCAACTTCCCATCTCTGTCCTTAAAACACACACAGTCAGTTGCCACCTCCCACACGTGTTAAAGGAATTCCAGTCATCCTGGGATCAGAGTGTGTAGATGACTGGTCAGGCCGTACATTCCAGACATGGGACATTTCATGTTTTGTCCTTAATTTAGGCTTTTTATAGGTCTCCATGGCCATTCTTTAGAACCTCATAAACCTGTTGACAAAATTTGAGTGGACATGTAAGATTGAACCTGTCAGGTTTCAAGTCCATGGTCCATCTGTTATCCATTGATTCATTCCCGCTCAGTTTCAAAGTGAGGTCACTGCAGGCGGAAATTGAAACAAACTTCAAAGAAAAATTACTGTACTACCAAACAAAAAAGACAAATTCAAAGACAAAACACGACACAATTCAAACTTCTTGGTCTTCTTTAGGCAAGACAAACCACATTGAAGACAGTGAAAACGAAGAACGAACAATCATTTATTTCCTCAAACTGGGCGCCATTCTCACTTCCCTTTCTCTTCTTGCCCAGGTTCAAGAGCCACATGTTTGACCTGCTGTTCATGGAGAAGGTGGCTCGGTGGCTGACCAACACCCAGGTGAAGATCAAGGCGGAGGTGGCTGCCAGCAACTCCCAGGCCCAGGCCCTCGCCACGCACCTGCTGGACCTGGAGAGACGCATCGATGCCTGCGAGAAGCCCAACCTGGATAAAGAAGTAGGTGTGAGGGCGGAACAGGATGAGGGAGGTTGAGTGACTGGTTTGGGAGGTTGAGTGACTGGTTTGGAGACCTGTTTGCCCATACAATTTTGCAGTATTTTGTACACTTGTTTGGCAAAAATATGATGAAGACGGCTAACTAGTAAAAAATATATTGAAAAGAGACAAAGTTCTTGAGCAGTAATTGCACTTGTGGAATGTAACCGTGGCAGAGGCTTTGACCATAGAGTCACAACTGTTGCTGACTTCTGTGCACAAAAGGGCATCAGACTGTGTCTGTTTCTTCAACAACATGCCCTGAAACATTAAAACAATCGGCAAGAGAGCATGGGTTTGTGCCAAAGTATGTTGATGAATCAGGTTTGAAGAAAGTTTGTGTTAGAAAGAATCCATGTTTATGGTAGTTAATGCAAGATCAGGTGGTTCTTACCCAGCAGAAGCCTCAGTAGTGTGATGGCAGGTGAAAATGAAATGAATTCACTCCCCCTCCCACTCTTTAACAGAAATTTGGAATTTTGTACACATTCATTGTAGAAAATATGCTCATTCTTGTTGAAAGGTACACTAACAGCGTTTTTGGGTTAAACAGGTTTGTGTTGAGGATAACTTCTTAATGAGATTATCTTTAACAAAGGCTCAGGTTTAAATCGTTAAGAGGCACATGAGCATGTGCATTTGTATGTCCATGGCGGATGAGTGATGGAAATGTATGTGAAATACAATACATTTCCAGTCAGTTGCCCTGTCATTGTTTTAATGATAGAGGGATTGTTGGCCATGCATGTGCTTGGCCTTGAGAGGCATATAGATGCCTGCGAGAAGCCCGACCTGGATAAAGAAGTAGATGTGATGGTGGAACAGGATGAGGCAGGTAGAATTACTTGTTTGGGATAATTTCTTAATTAGGTCATCTTTAACGCTGGCTCAGGGTAAAACTATTTGGAGGCATGTGTGTGTGTGTGTTTGTATGTACTTGGGGGATAGGTGAAGGCAATGTAGGTGAAATATGATGTGATGTTTAATCAATTGCCCTGTCATTGTTTTTTATGATGGAGGAATTTTGGGCCTGCATTTGTTTTCCCCCACTACTTAATTTGTTCAGCATGGCATTGCTTGGTCAGTTTGAATCCTCAAGCATAAACTCAAAGAGTGCTGTATGGGTTGTGTGTTGCTTTATTGACTGAATTTTGTTTTGGTTCAACTTATTTCTGTACAGCATTTAAATTCTCATTTTGCTGTTCTACCCTTCAATGATTATGTTGGGAGGTTGTTGGATTTTGTGTTTGTGCGCTTGGTGGTCGTAACGCCACAGAGTTATGGTGGTGTATTTCCATTGGATGCCAAGAATGGACCAACTCAATCAAATAGAGTCCGCTGATGAGTCTCAGTGAAGGGACCAAAGTGGGCTCTGGAAAGGCAGTACAGATGGTTCTGTTGTCACGACAGATTTTGTTGGTTCCCACATGCTGGGAGTGAAGACTTAGGTATTGACACCCCAGCATCCTCTTCTTCAGTTCCTGTGTGTCTTTCTCTTCTCCTGTCCCCTGAGTTTTTACTTTCAACTGTAACCTTTGTGAAGTCATTGTTTTGGTAATGGAAGAATTGTTGGCCTACACCTGTTTCTATTGTCGACTCATTTCTTCAGCAGGATGCGTTTTCCTGTCAGCTTTATGGAATTACCTGACTGATGTCTGGTCAGTCATGAATTCAGGATAGTGTTACAGCATTCATTACCATGATTGCTGTTTGACCAGCCAGTTATGTATTCCGGGTGATAAACTTGTGTCAGTAAGGTATAAGGAGAAACCAGCTTTGATTTGTCTGGAAAGATACAGGATCATCCCCTTTATAGTTTATTTTCCTGTGTGGTAAAAGTTTTAATTTCTTTGATAACAAGACTTAGTTACCACAGCATTATTAGAACATGTACGTTCAACTACACAAAACATAAATATGGCAACCATCTCATCATATGGCAGTCATATCAATGTCATCACACAGAATTCAGTTTAAAAAAAACTATAGGTGACTAGAGGATCCACAACATTAGGAAATAATGTAGAAAACAATCTGAAAGAACCGTTTATTCAACCTTGAAGTGAAAGCCTTCTACACAAAGACTTCAAATCTGATGTAATGAACACAGAGCATTGAAATTTCATTGCCGTAACTAGTCGGTCTTAGGCTTGAAACGAAAAAGGGAGCTGAAAGAATCACGAAGAGATTGCAATATGAATGAAACAGGAGACGAATTTCACTGCTTGGATTGCCTAAGGGATGCTTCATTATTTATCTCTTCTTACTGCATATTGCAATGTGTCAATAAACAGCAATAACAACAACAAAGCAAGATTCAAATATATTGCTATTAAAGTGTATAACAAATCATAACATGCGAACAAAAGAACATTGAAAACTCAAGAACCCCACCATCCGTCCCTCAAAGGACTGAAGACTCGCTATTCATCTGGAGTGTTTTATATATTTTATCCAGAGGGAGGCATGAGAGTTGAGAGTTGTTCCAAGAATCCCAGCTCTCAATTGTCAGCCTCACCTTCACTCCCTGTTTCTGTTTGTCAGCAAATCACGTCCGCTCAGCTGAACGAGTTTTTGAAGGTGGTGATGGAGGCATTCCATCGTCGCAGTGAGTACCTGAACTGTCTGAAGACTGGGGGGCCCAACAGACCTCCTTCCAACGTCGCCCTGACAGCACAGCCATCGGGTGAGTGACAGACAGGGGATCATTTCTTGTGTCAATGTTGTCAATGACAGACAGGGGATCATTTCTTGTATCAATGTTGTCAATGTTTTTTCCATTCCTTTTTAGTGATAATTTGCCAGCAAAATGAAGCCAGGCAGGAAAAATACAGATTTGGAAAGGGAGAGGTCGACCAGACTTTCTTCCAGTTTTATTTCTCTGCAGAATTGACAGCTGATAAGAGTCATGAGGTGTGTAGTGTTTAAAATATTCAGTGGTGTTTCAATCAGTTTCCTTGCATTTGTCCACCTCACACAGCACCCATTTCTCTCACTTCCATTACATCAGTCATCCTTATTCAGCACATAAAGTTCAGTTTCAATGAAAAGCTTTACACATTTCTCAAAGAAAGATGGAAGACTGTCTGGATGCAGTTTGTGTCACTGCGTCACACAGTTAGAACTCGGTGCCACCTCTACAGCCCGTCTGTGCTTTACACCAGTCCTTTACCTACACAACTTACCATCCCTCTCTTTGAGAATGAAATTGTAAGGAGGAGATTACTTTGTAATTTTGGGGAGATACATTATACAAGGTTGCTGCAAAGATGTATCTGATGGTTGAGTCTCCACAGCTGTCCAGATAGCTTTATTGATTGATTTAAGGTTTGCGGAGATGATACGATTCATTTATGAATAACTGAACAGGAAACTGATACGTGTGAGTTATGATTCTGAAAACAGGAGAAAAAAACAGCAATAAAAGCTACCATACAGGAGACATGATAGATGTCTGATGGTGCTGTTAGGCCATCTCCTGATTCTGACCCTGATTTTGTGTGGTGGGCTGTCTGTGTCAAGGAGCCAGAACTCGTCAGCCCAGTTTACAGTGGTCGGGCTCCAAAGCCAGCCTCAATCTTATGTGTGAGTCGACGCCCCATGCCCTCTCTCACCCCTCCTCCCACACTACCCCCCTCCCCCTCCCCCCACCACTTCTATCTGACGTTTTTTTCCTCCGTTTGAGGAGAAGGCATTGGCAGTGTGATTTCTAATGCCAGTGTGACTCAACATACAGATTTTCTTGTGGGTGATGTGGTGGCTTGATGTGGTCTTGTAGTGATAAACTGCCTTGTAACCAAATGTTTTGCATGCAGAGTGTCTACATGCACAAATCGTGTGGCAGTTCCTAATAGACTGGTGACAGGAAAGAAAACAAACGAGATACGTCAGCAGCAACATTGTCAACAAGATAAGGGATAATCATTCATTGGAACGTTAGGTATATGTGTCGAGGTAAAACACATGTAATCGTTGTTTGTTGTCAACTATACAATCAGTCGGTCAATCAACTGGTTATACCTGTATGTCTTCATGTAATTCAGTAGTTCAGTATACACAGTTTCCAACAAACATGATGGCTTGCTGTGAGAATTGAGTTCACCTGCTTTCTTCACCATTTGGCAAGGCTTCTGTGACTTTTGCTCTGGCTGTACGTCATTTCTAGTGTGTCTGAGGTCTGACCTTCTGTGACTTTTACTGTGGCTGTACATCATTGTTAGTGTGTCTGATGTGGCAAGGCTTCTGTGACTTTTGCTGTGGCTGTACGTCATTGTTAGTGTGTCTGATGTGGCAAGGCTTCTGTGACTTTTACTGTGGCTGGACATCATGTCAGTGTGTCTGATGTGGCAAGGCTTCTGTGACTTTTACTGTGGCTGTACATCATTGTTAGTGTGTCTGATGTGGCAAGGTTTCTGTGACTTCTGCTGTGGCTGTACATCATTGTTAGTGTGTCTGAGGTCTGACCTTCTGTGACTTTTACTGTGGCTGTATGTCATGTCAGTGTGTCTGATGTGGCAAGGCTTCTGTGACTTTTACTGTGGCTGTACGTCATTGTTAGAGTGTCTGATGTGGCAAGGCTTCTGTGACTTTTGCTGTGGCTGTACGTCATTGTTAGTGTGTCTGATGTGGCAAGGCTTCTGTGACTTTCCGCTGTGGCTGTACATCATTGTTAGTGTGTCTGATGTGGCAAGGCTTCTGTAACTTTCGCTGTGGCTGTACATCATTGTTAGTGTGTCTGATGTGGCAAGGCTTATGTGACTTTTGCTGTGGCTGTACATCATTGTTAGTGTGTCTGATGTGGCAAGGCTTCTGTGACTTCTGCCGTGGCTGTACGTCATTGTTAGTGTGTCTGATGTGGCAAGACTTATGTGACTTCTGCTGTGGCTGTACATCATTGTTAGTGTGTCTGATGTGGCAAGGCTTATGTGACTTCCGCTGTGGCTGTACATCATTGTTAGTGTGTCTGATGTGGCAAGGCTTCTGTGACTTTCGCTGTGGCTGTACATCATTGTTAGTGTGTCTGATGTGGCAAGGCTTATGTGACTTTTGCTGTGGCTGTACATCATTGTTAGTGTGTCTGATGTGGCAAGGCTTATGTGACTTTTGCTGTGGCTGTACATCATTGTTAGTGTGTCTGAGGTCTGACCTTCTGTGACTTTTACTGTGGCTGTATGTCATGTCAGTGTGTCTGATGTGGCAAGGCTTCTGTGACTTTTACTGTGGCTGTACGTCATTGTTAGAGTGTCTGATGTGGCAAGGCTTCTGTGACTTTTGCTGTGGCTGTACGTCATTGTTAGTGTGTCTGATGTGGCAAGGCTTCTGTGACTTCCGCTGTGGCTGTACATCATTGTTAGTGTGTCTGATGTGGCAAGGCTTCTGTGACTTTCGCTGTGGCTGTACATCATTGTTAGTGTGTCTGATGTGGCAAGGCTTATGTGACTTTTGCTGTGGCTGTACATCATTGTTAGTGTGTCTGATGTGGCAAGGCTTATGTGACTTCTGCTGTGGCTGTACATCATTGTTAGTGTGTCTGAGGTCTGACCTTTGTGCTGTGTGAAATGTATATAGTTTGTATGATTGTATCCTATTCATTCAACAAAATCATGGGATTTTGATAGGATTTAGGCTCTTTCATGCATGTCTCTCTACATTTCCATACTTTCTGTTATACTTTTAGGGACAAGGTGTAGTAATCAGTGGTTTATTTATTCAGTGAATTTCAGAAAAAAAGAAAAAAAAAAACTTTCAGTATTATGCATAGAATTGATATAATTAACATCATACTGCTTGAGACTCCTTCCTCCCCCCCTCCCACCCTACACCCCGGGATATTCAGAGCCTTCAGAATACCCACCAACTGACCTTCATGCGTTAAAACCCTTGAACAAGACAAGACCTCAGACCCTAAAAAGATTCTACAAATGGATCTCAGGACCATCGTTCATCAAAATGGCCTCAGGTGGTTCAGGAATACAGAATGAAAAAGAACAGTTTGATAACACAAATGAAGACGAACGCACCCCCACCAATCCAATATGAACCATACGTGAAAAATCGGAGTATATTTGGGATGTTTGTGTATACTTTTCATCCCCTGTCTGATGACGTTGGCATTCATGCGGATGACACACTGGCCTTGGAAGTGAAAGGGTTCAGAGGTGAAATTTCGTACAGAGGTGTCAAGCTGATTATGTTCTTCCACCTCTGGCTGGGTGTGTAAGTGGGAGTCTGAGTGCCAGCATTGTGGACGGGAAGAGAAACCAACATCCAGCAAAATGCAGCAAGCAGTTAGCTCGTGTAAAAGAACCCATGGCAACAAGGCACATGACCTTGTTTCTGTAGAATCAACTTTGATAGGTAAAGGAAAGCAGACAGGTTTATTTTTTTCTTTTAAGAATTCGTTGCTGTCATACTCTGGGATTTATCCACAATAGTGTCTGCAATAACTTTCTGTAGAATTGCTGATGACATGTTTGTGTTTGTGTCATACTGTGGGGTTTATCCACAATAGTGTCTGCAGTGACTTTCTGTAGACTTGCTGATGACATGTTTTTGCCTCATGGCCTTGACTTTGAGATTTGTTTTCTAAAAATTAGCTTTTCTTTTTTTCCAGGGAGTTTTGACATTTGTTTGTTTTGAGGAATGGGGCCAGGGTGAGGGTGGGGTGGGGATGTTTTTTTTTTTCTGAGACCATGTCAGTCTCCTTCCTTCTCTCCTCAACATTCTCAGTCAGCCTGTGGCAGTCAGAAACCTTTTTCCTTTGTTGAAGCACTGAGGCAGAACTGAAAGAACTGAAAAGAAATGGAGGCTGAAGATGAAAGACAGAAGAGAGGGCAGAACAGATTTATAAGCTAGTGGATAACTCGGCAAAGTGTAGATGTCTGTCCAGGCTGAAGGATATCCTGGATGTGTTCTTTAAGTCAGTTCACTGTTCTATAAGTCAGTTCACTGTTCTTTAAGTCAGTTCACTGTTCTTTAAGTCAGTTCATTGTTCTTTAAGTCAGTTCACTGTTCTTTAAGTCAGTTCTTTGTTCTTTAAGTCAGTTCACTGTTCTTTAAGTCAGTTCACTGTTCTTTAAGTCAGTTCACTGTTCTATAAGTCGGTTCACTGTTCTTTAAGTCAGTTCATGAGTGAAAACAAAAGTTATTTTACTACAGGGGAAGTAATGTTTGATACCAGTTAAAGAGTTACTTCCTATGCTTTTTTTTTGTTGTTGAATAGCTTAGGGAACATGTGAATATTAAAGATTATAGAAGCAGAAGGATTTAAGATTCCTTGAATATATACTATTTTATAGACAGTTCTCAATTTAGGACAGTAAGTTCACTCTTCACCGGAAAATGGGATCTTTGATCAGTTGTTTGATCTGGATTGGCTGCACTGATCACCTACACCAGGATCTGTCCTTTGGCCATGTAGCGTCTGTCCACCTGTTGGCCATGCCAAGCAGATTCTTCACCTGCTGTTTCATCGTGATCTGTGCTAAAATGGAATGGGTTTGTCCCTGGGCCGCAATCGAACTTTCCACTACATTTGGTCACAAAGGGTTCATAGGCTTTGCATCATCTTGCTGAGAAACACATACACCAGTGGATAGGGGTGAAGCATGATTGTAGCCTGTTTGGCAGAAATAGAACGAAAGCTTGGTAGGTGTTTGTTTTTCATCACATATACGCGTATGTGTTTTTAAAGACTGACTTTTTCTTCTTTAAAGAATCTGTATATTTATCATCATGTAGAACCAGTCTTTGTACTGATGTATAGATTTTAGATCACGTATCAGAGCCAGCCTATGGATTTGTTGGAGTAGGGTGTTTTTGCTTGCAGCAGGAGAATTAAGTGAGAGAAGGTGATGGTGAAAGATGATAGAAAGAGAGAGAAAGAGAGAGAGAAAGATGATATGCAGGCGAAGATTTCATTTAGGGGAGAGAGAGAGAGAGGGAGAGAGAGAGAGAGAGAGAGAGAGAGAGAGAGAGAGAGAGAATGATGATTACAAATGATGTAATAAGTTAATGTTATATTAAAGGAAGAGATGTTTGGTTTAATTGTTGTTAAATTGATTGAACATGTTGGTTGTGTTTGTTTCATTGTTGTCATCATACATTTTCTTTCTATTCCGTATCCAGATGAATCTCCTTCAGACACTCTTGACAGTGGTAATCAGTTTGAAAAGCTTTTTCTTCACATGTTCACAATGTACTTTTCACCACAATACTCACTATGTACACAAAAACAAAAGTTAAAAGTCTCAGATTCTATGTCTTTCATGTCCTGTTCTAGTGGTGATCTCAATTTCAATTTCCTGTCCACGCCACCCACGCCCATGGAAGGGATGCTGTGAAATCCCCTCAGGAGCGGTATATTTCCTGAAATTACACACACTGGCTCCGCGACGTAGCAATTTTTGTCATTGATAGGGAGCTTTGCAGGTGGTGTCTTTCATAAGTTTGATCGAAGCGATGCCATTGAATACCACCAAAGTAATATGGCAGCAGTGCAGAGTCTGTTCTCGTAGACTTCCTGTTGACCGTCTCAAGTAGACTGCTCCCTATGGACTGCAGTGCTGGGGTTCTGACTGGATGACGCTGGGTGTGGCTAAGTAGTGAGAGCCCAATGAGTAGTGTGGCAATGTGGCTTCTGAGGGGTCATGGAGACTGAGACTGTTGAAAAAATGAGGAAAAAACTGTTTCATTTCATGTTTGCTAAGTTGATTTAAACAAATGTTTTAATGATTGGTTGAAATATTGGCTTTACTTCATTTTGAATGTTAACATTGCTTAAAGCCAGGCGATGATTTTTCAAAGTTCATATTGATTTTTAACATTTCAACCTGCATCATTGTATTTTATCATTCGTTTACATTCACAGTTTGATTGCTTCAGTTTTGAATCTCTTTTTCTTTTTTTTTTGTTTTTTATACAGTTTTTTTTTTTTTACACTTCTGTTGTTAGCTCTTTGACAACCTTCCTTTAAATGGGATTTTCATCTATGGTTTACTGTGCATTCATGTCAGCAAATGGTCACGGTCTCTGTTAACCTAACAGACTGTAGGAAAAGACACTATGTATAGTCCTAGCATCATTGTCATATACCCACTTTAATCCACAGACACATCTGTTTATTGCTTTTATTGGTTTTGGCTCTGTTATTGTTTGGTTGGTTGGTTGGTTGGATGTTTGGTTGGTTAGTCTTTTTTCACTGAAAATGTTAACATTGAATATCAATTATACGTGTATAGAAGCCAACAGGCTTTTGAGTGATTTGTGTTAATGATTTAAAAATCTATCAGATTTGTTTACCTTAATGCAGTAAGCATTCTGAGAGAGAGAGAGAGAGAGAGAGAGAGAGAGGGGGGGGGGGTGGGGGGGTGGGGGGAACGAGAGGAGAAAAGAAAAGATGTATTTTCAATTTGGGTTTTAATGGAACTAAATAGACATTGTGGGTGTGACGACAACATTAATAATTACGAACATTGTATTTGCATGCATAGTCTCTCTGTTGTTTTTTTTTTCCTCATGATTATATTAAAATGTATGTTCTTCTTGTACAATGTATGTGTGCATGCACGCATGCAGACATGCATGTTTATATGTGTATGCATGTGTGTGTTTGTGTGTGTGTGTGAGGCGGTGTATGTGTGTGTGTGTGTGTTGTGTGTGTGTGTGTGTGTGTGTGTGTGTATAACATGTGCATATGTGTGCAATTATTGGTGATAGTCGTGTAGTGGGTAATCAGTTGGAGGAGAATGAGTTTGGAAGTTAGAAATGGGGAATGCTGCATGTGACCATAGGGGTTGTTTTGTGTTTGTATTCAAATCTGTGAGTTGTGAGAAAGCAGCAAGAGTTGTAGGTGTATAATAAAAGCATGGATTTTAAGTCAGCTTAACGCTGGCTTGGGTTGAAAACTGGAGGTCCTCGTGCTTCTGAAGTATTGACTAGCTATTTTTTTTTCAAGTGAAAGGGATAGTAACGGTTGGGTAGAAAAGACGTGTTTGTGCGTGTCAAGTTCTCTAACCGGATTAGACGGTGCACAAATGGGTAGGTTGATATCGTAAAATGTCTGTGTAAGTTGACAAGAAGTACCTGCTCAGTTCTGTCAAACGCACTGAGTTGTCTGTTTATTTTGCCATTATTTTATCATCTTTGATCATTAATGATGCAGTATGAGCAAAGTACTTGCCTTAATGGTTTGCTTAGTTGAAGATAACGAAACATCAAACACTAAGTCTCCCTCTGTTGTGAGGCTCAAGAATATCATATACAGTGTTTTGTGTAACCCTTTTTAAAGTAGCTTCTCTCCCTCTGTCTATCACTTTCCAGCCACCAGCCATGCACGTGCTACTCTTGTGGTAGGTTGTTGAAATCACGGTATGAATTTAAAGAATTTCAGAGGAAGAGAAAGAAAACCAGAAAAATATATTCTGAACTGAAATGCTGATATTAACAGGACATTTGATAATACACTGCTTCGTGACTGAAGCCAGTCACATGTATACGACTACATATAGGTATGTTGAATGGAGTTGAAGATTTCATGTCTGCCTTTGTGCCACTGTATCCTTGAGTGTGTGTGTGTTGTGTGTGTGTGTGTGTGTGTGTGTGTGTGTGCACGCACGTGCGTGCATGTGTGTGTATGCGCACATGTGTGTGTGTCTCTGTCTGTGTCTGTGTCTGTGTCTGCATCCGTGTCTGTTCCTGAACGAATTACCCTTTTTTTTTTTTCCAAATGCTACAGATACAACTTTTATTCCAATCTGAATGTCTCCCCAACTACCACCTACTGCCCTCTTCATTTTTATAATATTTTAATAACTCAACTATGTGCTTTTGATTTGCAGTGCTTGCACTGCACATGTGTCTGTTGTTATTGCTATGGCTATCCTTGTCTTGGTTTTGTTATTTTTCCTGTCTGTTTGGATGCTGTGTGTCGTAATGACTGTGTGCTGTGACGTGTGGGTGCAGCCTCCAAGGTAGGGTTTTGGGTGCTGTGTGTCGTAATGACTGTGTGCTGTGACGTGTGGTTGCAGCCTCCAAGGTAGGGTTTTCAGGGGAGGGGTTGACACCCGTCAGCAAGCCTGGCAAGCAGCCATCAGAGGACCCCTCAGTCAACGTCATCAAGAGCATCTTGAAGTGAGACATGCAGCTGCCTTCATCTCTTCTGTCTGTCAGTCTGTCTGTCTGTTTTTTCTCTGTCCTGCTCCTGCACCCATGCCCATGCCTTCTTTCTCTCTCTCTCTCTCTCACTCTTCTCTCTGTCACGTCACTCTCTCTCTCTCTCTCTTCTGTTCTATTTTTTCTCTCTGTCTCACTCTCTTTTGTCTTCATCCCTTTTTTTCTTCATTTTCTTGTGTATTTTCCCTTTTTCTGTCTGTCAAGTGCACTTTTCAGCAGCGTTTGAACACACACACACACACACACACACACACACACACACACACACACACACACACACACACTACACTACTCTCTCTGTCTTTCTTTCTCACTCCACCCCTTTCTGTCTGTCTCTGGTTTTATGTCTCCTGTATACTGTATGCTGTGATCTACAGGTGTTGAAAAGCATCCTTGACCAGTGTCTTTGAGAGAGTATTATATTCCATGGATTTTTTTTTTCTTTTCAGAACTCAGAAAGCCAAATATCGCTTTGGAACAGATGCAGAGATGGATGGAGATCATGTCTCTACTGGTGAGAATCAACTTTTAATTTTTTTGTGGCATCAGTTATTGGATCAATGGAGCACCTAAGGCAGTGCCTTTTTGTTTTTTTCCTTTTTTTTCCCTTTTTTTTCCCCTAAGGCCGAAATCCACTTCTTCATTTTTTAGTGCTTCACACTGTCCTCTTTATGTGCCAAAAAAAACAAAAAGCGGAAAAAAAAACAACAGTTTCCACTACCGTCTCTTTTTTTTTTTTTTTTTTTTTTTTTTTTCCAATCAGTCCCTTACACATCAAGCATCATCTGTATGGTCTCTCACAAATGGACATATTCTTGCTGATTTTAGTGTTTTGGCATTTGATTCAAAGTGTCTAGGTTTGTTAATGTTCTAATGTGTGGTGTATTGGCACTCTTACTCTGATAATGTGCTGCTTATACAAAGATGAACAACATAAATGAAACAAAAGACTTCGTAATTTTCTTTTCTTACAGTTTTTCCCACAGAGAGAGAGAGAGACGGAGAGACAGAGAGAGAGAGAGACAGACAGACAGACAGATAGACACAGACAGGCGGACAGACAGACAGAGGTGGCATCGTAGAGATGTATGTAAAATGTGTTAAAACTCGGCTCACCTTTGGCTTTTCTGCGATAAGGGCAGACTCCTTTCTCTCTCTCTCTCTCTCTCTCTCTCTCTCTCTCTCTCTCTCTCTTCTTCCTCTCTCTCTCTTCTCACTCTCTCTTTCTTTTTTCTCCTCCTTTTCCTTTTACTTCTTTCATCAGCACTTGCTAACCATGCAGATTCGTGTCTTCCATTTACCAATGGACATTTGTATGCAAAGTTTAAAAAAGAAAAAGAAAAAAAAAAGAAGAAGGGCTTATCGAAGCTACAGAAATGCGCAACAAACGTACAGAAGAGTGACAAATGAGGAATGTAGTAGTGATCATAAGAAAGGAATGTAAGTATCGACACCCTTCGCTGTCAAACCTGAGCTTCTAAACATTCCCGGTAATTATCCTTGACGAAAAAAGACGAAAACGAATGCAAGGATGACCCTAGGAAAGATGATAAAAGTATACAGGAGACATAGACGGTGGTCACCCATAATCTTGGAGAATCAACTTTCGTAAGTTTTCTATGTTTAGAAGAAAAGGTAGAGGATATCTGTATATAGCACAGGTACATGCATAAAGACCTTTTTTTTTTTTTTTGAGAAAAAATCATCTCTGTACTCTTCACCCTTTTTAAATTTCAGAATGCATGTCAGAGCATTTTCCTGGCTTTCAGGAGAGATGTGTTATCAGATTAACCTCTGTATTTCTTCCCCACCACACTCCATCCCAAATCACAGTGCTTTTTTTTTTTTTTTTATACCCACTGGCTTCCTGTGACTCAGGCTGGTTGAGGATTTTCTATTGGGCATTAAGCTAGGGCTTGTACACACCCACCATGAAAGACACTTCCCACAAAGGTCAAGGTCAGGCCAGTTGGGGATTTTCCATCAGGCATTAAGCTAGGGCTTGTACACACCCACCATGAAAGACACTTCCCACAAAGGTCAAGGTCAGGCCTGTTGGGGATTTTCCATCAGGCATTAAGCTAGGGCTTGTACACACCCGCCATGAAAGACACTTCCCACACAGGTCAAGGTCAGGCCAGTGAAAGAATGGTGCTGATTTTGGCACTAAACAGCTGTACTGCTGAGAGTGCTTTAAAAATATGAAAAAAAAAAAAATTCTAAGAAGAGCTCATTTTTTAATACTAGAGGCGTAACCTCCAGCCTAGGATGCAAGTTCAGCAAGCCACAGTGACCTTCCTCCCAACATCCA
>CM065746.1:46109945-46144945 GCA_033310375.1 Conus canariensis
GTTTTCTTTTTGCCCTGTGCAGTAATGATCCAAAGAGGACATTACATGGTTACCTCTGTCTAAAGGGGTATGGTGCGTTTCAGTTTTTCATGCATTCTCCTATGAATGGTATCCTGCTTGTCGTGTTTGGGACAAACATCCGAGTTAAATTTGAAGTGATCTGTTGAATGACTGAGCAATGAAGGGAAATAAAGACAGCATTTGTCAGTTGCTTGGTACAGTTTTGAATGCCGCTGACAAAGCTAGCTTTGTCAGCAGTCAGTGCTGAAGCTGGAGTGAAACCAGACCTGGTGCCACTCTAGCCTACATCCTGAGTGGGGGTCTGTGTCTGTTGCAGGTGTACTATAAGCAGAAGGGGGCACGGGCTGTGACACGGCCTCAGGTGCTGCAGGAGACCTTCGAGCAGTGCCAGGAAGTGGTGACACAGAAACTGCAGTCCTACTACCAGCAGTGTGACGACTACCACAACCAGTGTCTGCAAGGTAAGGGGGCGGGGATGAAAGATGAAGGGGGGGGGGAGATACAGGTACTGCCGGGACAATGACCAGTGGCAGGGAACTGTAACACAGAAATTATAGTCCTGCTACTGACAGTATCAGGACTACTTCAGCCAGTGTCTGTGATGTGGAAAAAGTGTGTGGTGTGTGTGTGGGTAGTTGGGGGGAAGTGTGGTGATGGTGATGAATGAGAACGCAAGAGACCATAGTAGATGGGTAATGGTTGGGCCTAGAGTATTCATCCAAGATCTCTTTAACACAGTGTGTGTCTGTGCATGATGGAAGGAGAGGGTACCTGCGTATATTTCTTCATGCATGTGCACTTCTCATCCTGGCTGTGCTGTGTGGTCACTCCCTGTCTGTCAATGGCCCGCAGAGTTTCGCCAGCAGCTGACCAAAGTGGAGCAGCTGAGCTCCAGGGTACCGGCACTGGTCATCAGTGACTTGGTCAGGGCTCAGGTGGAGCGAGCGCTGCAAGCCCACAGAAGCCTGCAGGGCGAGTTCCAGGCAGAACTGGATGAAATCAACAAGAAACAGGTAGTGTGTCCTGTACGAAGGGTGTTGTTTCATGTTTGTGTGCGCTTGTGGAAGCAGTGGGTCTAACCAGGAAGAGTGATAAAGGAGGAAAACGGGGAAGGGAGAGCCGGCATGCTTTGGACAGTGTTGGCAAATGTTTTCCTGCTCTTCCCAAGAACCTGATGATCTGATTGCTGTTTTAAATGTTATTATTATTACTGTTTCTATTCCTATTATCATCATCATCGCCACTATAGCTGCTGCTGCCATAACCATGTTGTTTCCCTTCTGTCAGTATAATCGCTCTTCTTATTATACAATTACTATCATCATATTATTACTAAAAGCAGTGATAGCAATACACTTTTTATTACTTTTTAAATATTTGTTGTCATCATCAATAATCATGATGATCATCATCACCATTATTTTTATTATCATTATTTCAACCGGCATTATCTCCCTTCCCAGCAGCCTTGTTTCCATCCCACATCGACTTTGCACCCAGTTTGAGGAGATAAGAGACTATCTGTTCATGCTTCGTTTTCATTGTCTTGAATGTTGTTTGTCTTACCTGAAGAAGACCAAACAGGTTGAAGCGCATCATGTTTGTCTCGTAATTTGCTTGTTTCCTTCATTTGGTGGTGGTGGTGGTAATTTTTCCTTCAAGTTTGATTCAGTTTCTGCCTGCAGTCACTTCACTCAGAAACTGCCTTCAAATTGTGTCAGACTGCTAAGCACTGTTTTGGTTTCCACCGACAGTCACTTCACATGAAACTACCTTCCAGTGCTGTGTGAGAGTGCTGATCATGGGTGTGGTGGGTGGTGGGTGTCACTTCATGTCAAACTACCTTTTGGCGTCATATACTATACCATGTCAGACCATAGCATTCAACGGCAGTTAGCCAGCTCTGTCAGGCCGAATTTTTCCGTGGCCAATGCAGTCATAAGACAGTCACGTGCAGTCACGTGATGTCACCCCACTTCCGGCCCCGGAAGAAGCCAGTGTCAACTTCGTATACGTCATTCATCTTCGGCCTGCCGTCAAAGCAAGATAAGTCTTGTGCTCTGTCTCGCCTATACTTGCCTTTGTGTTAACATTGCTGTGTTTTGTTTCTATACTTGATTCAGTTGTGGCTTGCACTAGACCCTGAGTTTTTTTGCCGTGTGAGGCTCTTGGTGGGAGCGTATTTATTAAAAGATTTGTCCCTTTTACCGGCACTCTCGCGACTTTGTTACTCACGATCGTCGGCACCGCTCGCCGGTCGTGTTCCCCCACCATATTGCCGAGCCTCGGGTTCAGCACGCATTTTGTGCTGGTTCCGGCTTGCACTAGACCCTGAGTAATTTTGCCGTGTGAAGCTCTTGGTGGGAGCGTATTTATTAAAAGATTTGTCTCTTTTACCGGCACTCTCGGGAGCGTATTTATTAAAAGATTTGTCTCTTTTACCGGCACTCTCGCGACTTTGTTACTCGCGATCGTCGGCACCGCTCGCCGGTCGTGTTCCCCCACCATATTGCCGAGCCTCGGGTTCAGCACGCATTTTGTGCTGGTTCCGCTTATTAAGGTTTAGTGCTCAATAACTATCACACCTGTACTCTTTACCCTTCACAGGTAGAACGTGTTCGAGTAAGGGTGCGTGACACTGATCTGCTTATTAAGATTTAGTGCCCAAGAACTATCACACCTATACACAGTGATACTCCACGTGTAGAGATTGCTATTAATAGCCATACCAGTCACACGACCGGTGGCGTGTACGGGTAGTTCGAGTTTTCAGTCGATCTCTCGAGCACTTTGCACGACACCACACGGACGATCGAGATTAATTGATTTTCTCGATCGGCCACCTTGTCTCCTCTTTGCGGTCGTGTGTTCCGGGTTTGCTCTATCCACCTGTGCCCAACATGGTGAAGGACACCGCCGGGTCGAGCCACTCCACTGCTCGGAGTTCGCTCAATTTCCCGGAGAACCCGCGGGTCGATTCCATCTCGGAGCAATCCGTTCGCACTGATGAACGTACGGTTCGGGTAGACAGAGACGACTTCTCCGCGGAAGGGACGCGTGATCTTTCCTCGTCTACCAAACCGACGGACGCACGACCGCGGCGTCCCAAGGCTGATAGGCAAGCGGCCACCATTTCAAAATGCCTTTCATTTGATCTGCCTGCAAAGTCTAAGGGCAAAGCTCCCCTCAAGGTGCTGCCCAGAAAGTCTAAGGGCAAGGCTCCCCTCAAGGGGCCCGGCCGAGCAAAGACTAGCCAACGGAATTCGCCCTCCCCCACCCCTTCTCCATCGGCCAGCTTGCCCTCTAGCCTACGGACTCGCTCGGAGACTTCTAACTATCATGCTGAGTCACGCGAATCTCGGCCCCCGGGGCACCTTGCCGAGCCGCGGACCAGCACGGGTGACGGATCTGGGATGGAATCACCATCCGTCACTCGCCTTGATGAGTCACGTATCTCTTTTTCCCCCCAAATTGATACGTGCACTCATAGCGCTCGGCCCCACCGGGCACAGGTGCAGCCAACACCTGAGCTCGAGGAGCGCTTCGACTCCGGAAGCAGCCTTATGGTCACCCCGACGCACGACCTCGGTGGTGTCCATAATCCTGGGCGTGCGGGCACGCCGCGCCATGGGCCCGGCCGTGCCCATGCACAAGGACGGTCGACCTACCCCGATCGAACGTCACCTTCTTCCCTAGGGGTATTGGACGTTGGGGAACCGACCTTTTCGGATCCCCATTTGGGCAACGTCCGCGGTCCCGCTCCTCCGGGGGGAGGATCTACCAGCGGGACCAAGGGTAACCTGACATATTCCTCCAGGGGGAGGAACACGGGACCGCATCCTGACCAATCCGCACTTTCGCGGGTTGGGGGCTCGACTTCCGCATCCTCCTCCATACCATTATGGCCCTCCCAGGCCCATTCCAAGGACGTGTATGGTGCAGTGCACGGACCTGGACGGGGACGACAGGCCACGGCCTCTCAAGACCCCCCCAACAGTGATTCAGGTTACCCGGGTCCCCGGGGACTTTCTGCCTACACCCCAGGGCCGCCACAGCCCGTTTACCTCCCCGGGGACCGGTGGCTCTATGCCCCCGAGAGAGACCAGTGGCTTAATGCCAACACCCAGCACGACCAGCTACATGGTCGAATGTGGCACCCGGCCTCACTTGCCTGGGTCGACCTTGGTCTCCCTCCTCGGGCGCCGTCCGATCGGCAGGACGATGTCCCGGCCGCCGATTATAGGGCCACCGGGGACACACTACAGGCACCCCTCGACTTACCTCCTGAAGACGGGTGCTATGAACCCTCTCAGGACCAGTACCTCCCTGAGGCGGA
Source organism: Conus canariensis (assembly GCA_033310375.1). NCBI lineage: Eukaryota > Metazoa > Mollusca > Gastropoda > Neogastropoda > Conidae > Conus > Conus canariensis. The sequence continues at coordinate 46,114,303 of CM065746.1, forward strand.
CGATACGAGGAGCTAGCCCCCACCTCATTGTACGATGTCCGCACGATAGAACGGTGGCGACCAGACCTCGTTAGGAGGGAGGCCGCACCCGCTGACGAAGTTCTCTCCCTCTCCCAATTCGCCGGTCCCCCCCCGGCCCAGAGATCTAGACCAATCTACCCAAGAACCCCTCAGTCGCCTCCTTGTTTACGGACAATCCCGTGACCAGGGAGATGGGCATTTCCCAGTCGGACCGTCGGTTGATCCCCCACCTGCCCCCCCTACTTCCGGCACCATCTCCTTTAAGAACCTAAAGGAATGGGACCGAGTAGCCAGGATGGGCTTCCTCCACACCACGGCGGGACACACCTACTTGGACATGCCCCTTCAGCGAGCGGAGGCTCTATGGCCGGAGGACGATGGTGCCATCCCAGTACCGGGGGACTCGGGCTCTGAGGCGCACCAAGAGCCTGACCCTCGCTTGTTCAGCGATCCTTTCATGCGACACCTAGTTAACAGGATTTCGCATCACCTTTCGGCTGCGGCGGACAGCGCAGCCAGAAGCCACTTCAACTGCTTGTTGGTCGCGAGAGATGCCATACTGGCGCGGACCTCTCTCTCCCCGACGCTTAAGGCAGCCCTGCGATGCATCCCGGGCCAGGACCAGTCGCTCTTTGGCGACTACTCGGCTGACGTCATAGCACAAGCAGTTGAGGAACGCAAGCAGGCTGTGTCCTTTGCGCCCAGGCCACCGCCACGCCCTGCTAGACCCCCACTTCGTTCCTTCCCCAGGCACAGACCCTATCCCAGACAATCGCCTTCCCGCACCGCACGGCCCGCCAAGCGACCTAATCTTCTCCCAAGGCCTAAGCCAAAACCCCATCAGCAAAATTTTCGGTTAGGCCAACAGTCACGCTCCCGGAGCTGACTAGGGAGACAGCCCGAGGGGGACTTAGATCAGGTAGCACCCCCCCTCGCCCTATCCCCCACCCACCAGCCCAGACCCTCGCCCCCCCTGGCGGGCAGCCTCTCCCGGCATGCCCACCAGTGGAGACGCATGCGCCTCACCCCTGGATAGTGGCGGTGCTACAGGAAGGGTTTCGCCTTCCTTGGGCCCACGAGCGTCCCCCCCCTCATGCTATCTCCCCCTCCCTCCCCCAACGAACCCTCCCCCGCCAAAGCAGAAGCTCTTCGCACGGAAGTCCAAGACCTCCTCAAAAGAGGGGCCATCTCGGAGGTTTCCCACCCAAACCCCGGCTTCTACTCTCACCTCTTTGTGATCCCAAAAGCCTCGGGAGGATGGAGGCCCATTCTAGATCTTTCGCCCCTCAACAAGTTCCTCAGGCCCACCAAGTTCAAGATGGAGACCCCCACCCAGATCCGAGACTCCATCCATCATCGCGACTGGGCCACATCCATAGACCTGAAGGACGCCTATTTTCAGATCCTGATTCACCCGGCCCACAGACGATTCCTACGGTTCGTCTGGCAGACCCCGGAGAGGCCTGCACGCATAGTGGACCTCATCTCCTGCCTGTCACAGGCACCCCCACACCTCGGCCAGAACCCTGTCCTCCCTCCTAGGAATGATGGAGTCCCTGTCTCCCCTCATTCCCCTGGGGCGGGTCCCCAAACGCCAACTTCAGAGGGAGTTCCGCCGACGTTTGTCACAGACCTCCGACCGCTGGGACCAGGTCATTCCCCTCGGACACTGGTTCATTTCGGCGACGGAGGAGCGGCTCACTCCAGCCACTCTCTCCACCGGGGTCCCCATCTCCCTCCCAACCCAACCCAACCACTGGAACTTTATACAGACGCCTCCAACTTGGGCTGGGGGGCCCACGTGGAGGACAGTCACGCCTCGGGGGACTGGGAGCTGGAAGCGGTCAGGCTAGCCCTTCTCCAACTCCAGCACAAGGTCGCGCACCGACTTGTTCTCCTCCTCACGGACAATACGTCGGTAGCTTGCTATGTCAACAAAGGGGGAGGGTCCCGCTCCATAGGCCTCTCCCTCAGAACAGAGGCCCTCCTTCGCTGGTGTCGCGCAACCATTGGTTTGTGCCCATGATCGACCTGTTTGCCACCAGCTTCAACCATCACCTGCCCCTGTACGTCTCCCCCGTTCCAGATCCCCAGGCGGATGCAGTCGACGCACTATCCCTCCCCTGGACGGGCCTACTGACGTATGCCTTTCCCCCCTTCCCCATCCTACACAAGGTGATCAGGAAGGCAAGGCTGGAAAGACCCAGGCTGATCCTCGTAACGCCATGGTGGCCGACCCAGTCTTGGTTCCCGGACCTCAAGTCCCTCACCCACGTTCCCCCCCTCCGGCTCAGCCCTCGCTGGGACATGCTGAGACAACCCCGGTCAGGTCTTCCTCGCTCCAATCCCAAGATGCTTCGCCTACACGCGTGGCTTCTATGCCAGCCCAACTGCGAACATCTGCATCTACCCCCCACTCGGAGAGACCCCAGTCCGTCCTAGACACACTAGCCGGGCAGGGGCCTCTCAGGGATTACGGGACTTCGCCTCGGCATCTCGCAGAGCCAGCACCGAATCCCTCTACAACTACCGTTGGGAGAGATGGATAACCTGGTGCTCAGATAACTCTGTTCCCCATGACTGCCCCTCCAACATCCAGATAGGAAATTTTCTCTCCCACCTATCCTCTTCCCTTAAGCTGTCGGCTGGCTCCATTCGGGGCTACAGATCAGCTATCTGCACCACCATTCGTCAACTGGGGGGCCCTTCTTTTGACAATGACTTTCTCCTCAGAGAGGTGTCTAGAGGAGTTGCTCTACGGGAAGCTCAGTCCCCTAGGCGCATTCCCCTCTGGGACCTTTTTACGGTCCTCGATGCCCTCAGAAAACCCCCTTTTGAACCCATTGCTTCTATTCCTTTTGACCTCCTCTCCTTTAAGACCACCTTTCTCCTCGCCCTGGCCTCGGCCAGAAGACGAAGTGAGATTCACGCCCTCAGCGGTGACCCCACAGATATCGCCTTCCACAGGGACGGCTCAGTCTCTCTCAAGTTCCTTCCGGAGTTCTTGGCAAGAATCAGGAACCGGGCACCCCCTCTCCCTTCCTCGTCATCCGTTCCCTGACGGACATATTGGGAAAGGGAGAAAAAGATGGAGACATGGACCTTTGCCCCTCCAGGTGTCTCAGGTACTACTGGGAACGCACACGCCCCAGGCGCTCCTCCCAGAGACGACTCCGTATCTCCCTCAACCCCAACAATACTAGAGATATCTCGGCGGGAACTATCTCCAGATGGCTCTCCAAGACGGTGAGATCTACCTACGCTCAGGCGTACAAGGATCTCCCTGTCCTATCACCCAGGGCCCACGAGGTCAGAGCACTGGCCACTTCCACAGCGTTCCAGTACTCTGTTCCCGTGCGCCACCTGCTGGAGGCAGCCTACTGGCGTTCGGAAAATCCCTTCATTAATTTTTACCTGAGGGATATCCGCATGACCAGAGCTGATGGGTCTAAGGGGATTTCCTTTGTGGCGACCAATGCAGCCATATCGGTCAACCCCAAGAACCATTAGGGCGCTCGCCCTCCTCCGATTCCTTTAAATTCTGCTATGGTCTGACATGGTATAGTATATGACGCCAAAATGGGGAGTTTGTGTTATACTCCCTGTTTGGCTAATATACTTACCATGTCAGACTCTAATTCCCTCCCTACCTTCCCCTCTGGCGCCAAGGTTCTCGGGGTTACCATACACACAGGCCTCGCTGAATGACGTATACGAAGTTGACACTGGCTTCTTCCGGGGCCGGAAGTGGGGTGACATCACGTGACTGCACGTGACTGTCTTATGACTGCATTGGCCACGGAAAAATTCGGCCTGACAGAGCTGGCTAACTGCCGTTGAATGCTATGGTCTGACATGGTAAGTATATTAGCCAAACAGGGAGTATAACACAAACTCCCCATTCCAGTGCTGTGTGAGAGTGCTGATCATGGGTGTGGTGGGTGGTGGGTGTCACTTCATGTCAAACTACCTTCCAGTGCTGTGTGAGAGTGCTGATCATGGGTGTGGTGGGTGGTGGGTGTCACTTCATGTCAAACTACCTTCCAGTGCTGTGTGAGAGTGCTGATCATGGGTGTGGTGGGTGGTGGGTGTCACTTCATGTCAAACTACCTTCCAATGCTGTGAGAGTGCTGATCATGGGTGTGGTGGGTGGTGGGTGTCACTTCATGTCAAACTACCTTCCAATGCTGTGAGAGTGCTGATCATGGGTGTGGTGGGTGTGCAGGAGGAGCATGAGAACAGCCTGAGGCCGGCCATGGGCCACCCCCACCTGGCCCCCCAGCTGGACGCCCTGTGTCAGCAGGAGCTGGAGCGGCATGACCACTACATGATGGCCGTCACCAAGCAGACCAAGAGTCTACAGGTCAGACCTCAGGGAGGGGGAGCACAGAGGGAGGGGAGGAGGGAAAGGTGAAGGGGTGCGCTGTGGAAGGGGCAGTTAGATTCTAAGTCAAGAGAGAGAGAGAGAGAGAGAGAAGGGAGTGGGGGAGGGAGTTATGTGGCTGTTGACAGGGGCTTAGGAGTTGCAGAGGTAATGACATGCAGTAGAAAGGGAGAAGATCTTTCGAGTTTTAAGAGAGGACAACTATGTGCAAACTGAAAGAAAAAGTAGTAGGGATGGCCACAAAAACAAACAACTGGTCATTATTGCAAGGGAGCGAAGAAGGGGTGGAGGTATGGGGAAGGCAGAGAAGAAAGGCGTGATTTGGTGTTAGGAAGAGAAAAGGAAGCAGGGCGGGGGGGGGGGGGGGGGCAGGCAAGGGTCATGTGTGGTAGTTACTTAGAACAGAGGATGGAGCCCAGAAATGGCTGATCTGTGGTCCTGGCCTAAGGAAGAGAACAGAGGGAGCAAAGAGGGCTGATCTATGGTTCTTGAAAGGAAAGGAGGATGGAGTGAAAAGAGAACACATACGTGATAATTACAAGAAAGAGAGAAGCGACCAGGTGTACAGGGAGGAATGGGGAGAATGCTTGAATATAAGAAAAAAGCTGGGAAAGAGCAGAGTGTGCAAAAGGGCAGTGTATGACTATCATGAAAAAGGCTCCTCTGTTCAAGTCATTCCAACTTTGTGGTTAGGGAGAAAAGACCAAAGCTGCTAGCAGATGATTCGTGTATGACACAACTGTATGTCAAAATGACAGAGGGTATATGTTGTGACCTATCCGTTCCACATGCAGAAGGCCATGTGCCCAACAGATGCATGTCCTTCTCCAACCAACATGTAGAATCTTGATCTCTGGTCACAAACCAGTTACACCTCATGTGTGCAGCAGCAAAAAAGTTCCTGTCACAGGTATAGGTCAGACTACGTCAGTTTCAAATGACCTCCCCAACTGTATGGGTCCAGGTGCTCATGCTCTCATGTGACTTCCGACTTCTTTCACAGTGGATGGTCACACCTGTGATACTTACGTAACAGATTATGACAAGTATCATATTGCTAGTCACACTACAGAGAATTTAGCTGTGTTCAGTTATAACAAGTCGGCGGACTATAAACATTGCTTGTTGACTTGGGGATGAAACATGCAACTGTGCAGCGAGAGAAAGAGAGAGGGGGAAGGAGGGAGGAAGGGTGGAGAGGATGGAAAACCTAAGACAGAGAAGGGATGGGTTTAGGGGGATGGAGGGAATTGAAAAGAGAACAAGTGAAAGAAATGAGTTCAATAGGAGTGAAAGAAATGAGTTCAACAGGAGTGAAAGAAATGAGTTCAACAAGAGAGAACAGAATGGAATAGATAAAGTACAGAAGAAAGAGATATAATTCTTCAGCATTAAATCTCTCAAGAATTTATTCAGAATATCTTTTATTCATTTCATGGTTGCATGATATTAATTTTATAGATCTTTCTTCATTGTAGACCTGTGCAGTGGACCATGCCAAAACCATGCTGGATGCCCTGACACGTCTCGGTGAGCAACAGCTCCTGCAGTTCGATGGTCTGCTGGTGGTCGATGATGTGGAAAAGGGACGTAAGTGATCCTGTGTTCTTAAACTCAGCATTTTTAGATATTCCATTTTGAATGTACTGGAGGGTATATCTTAATGCTATATTTTTAATGAGATGTGTATTTTTGCTCTACTTTGTTTGACTAGTGTTAAAATTTGAATGGACCAGTATTTGTCTGAGCGTTTTTTGTGTGCGACTGCACTATATCTCTTACCTTCAGGTTACTTGCAAATCAATTTTCAAGCCATCAGATCCCTAAGCTCATGGTTGTTTCTGGTGTTTGATTTGTTTGTTGTTTTCCACTTCCACAATGTCCTTTTTGCATGGTACTATTGTGTAATGTTGTTTTAGTGTCTTCTTTTTGTTACTATGCTGAGGCTGGCTGTAGAAGAAAACACAGAAGTTGACTTACAAGTGGCTTTTACAAGTGAAAGCATTGTTCTATCATTTTTCACTGTTTAACTGTCATCATTTCCGCTGTTATGGGCTGACGATTTTGTATTTATTTATTTATCTATCCATTTATCTGTTGCTTCTTTTTCCTGTGTACATATTGTCATTCTGCCAGGGGTGGTTTTTTTTTTTTTTCATTCTTGCATTACTTTCTGATAAATGTTTCTTGTGTTGACCCAGTGTGGGTGTCTTGCAGTGCTGTCATACTGAAATGCATTTTTTCATGCACTCACTGCTCTGCCCTTTGTACAAGTTTGTTCTACATTGTGTTGGGCTGTTGCACGGGTTAGACATCTGTTAAGTTGTAGCCATGAGATCTCTTCCTAAATTCTCTGATCTTACTCCTTCATTCATTTATCCATCAGCTTTAAATCATGCATAGTGTGGACTCGAAACTTGGCAGATGTGGTGAATTATATACGGATTAGCCCACATGCAGTGACACCTTGATGAAACTGAAACTGTCTCCATCAGGGGTGGAGCCAACACGCTACCCCACCAGCGAGCTGATTCGCCGCAAGAATGCCGGAGAACCTCTGGAGGATGATGAGGATAAAGACGCCTTGCCACGAGGGAAAGGAAACTGGCTGGGTGAGGACAGAAAAATTGGGCAACATTTCACCAAGGGCAAAGTGGAAACTGGCTGGGTGGGGACAGAAAAATTGGGCAACATTTCACCAAGGGCAAAGTGGAAACTGGCTGGGTGAGGACAGGAAAATAGGGCAACATTTCACCAAGGGCAAAGTGGAAACTGGCTGGGTGAGGACAGAAAAATAGGGCAACATTTCACCAAGGGCAAAGTGGAAACTGGCTGGGTGGGGACAGGAAAATAGGGCAACATTTCACCAAGGGCAAAGTGGAAACTGGCTGGGTGAGGACAGGAAAATAGGGCAACATTTCACCAAGGGCAAAGTGGAAACTGGCTGGGTGAGGACAGAAAAATAGGGCAACATTTCACCAAGGGCAAAGTGGAAACTGGCTGGGTGAGGACAGGAAAATAGGGCAACATTTCACCAAGGGCAAAGTGGAAACTGGCTGGGTGAGGACAGGAAAATAGGGCAACATTTCACCAAGGGCAAAGTGGAAACTGGCTGGGTGAGGACAGGAAAATAGGGCAACATTTCACCAAGGGCAAAGTGGAAACTGGCTGGGTGAGGACAGAAAAATAGGGCAACATTTCACCAAGGGCAAAGTGGAAACTGGCTGGGTGAGGACAGAAAAATAGGGCAACATTTCACCAAGGGCAAAGTGGAAACTGGCTGGGTGAGGACAGAAAAATAGGGCAACATTTCACCAAGGGCAAAGTGGAAACTGGCTGGGTGAGGACAGAAAAATAGGGCAACATTTCACCAAGGGCAAAGTGGAAACTGGCTGGGTGAGGACAGAAAAATAGGGCAACATTTCACCAAGGGCAAAGTGGAAACTGGCTGGGTGAGGACAGAAAAATAGGGCAACATTTCACCAAGGGCAAAGTAGAAACTGGCTGGGTGAGGACAGAAAAATAGGGCAACATTTCACCAAGGGCAAAGTGGAAACTGGTTGGGTGAGGACAGAAAAATAGGGCAACATTTCACCAAGGGCAAAGTGGAAACTGGTTGGTGAGGACAGAAAAATAGGGCAACATTTCACCAAGGGCAAAGTGGAAACTGGCTGGGTGAGGACAGAAAAATAGGGCAACATTTCACCAAGGGCAAAGTGGAAACTGGTTGGGTGAGGACAGAAAAATAGGGCAACATTTCACCAAGGGCAAAGTGGAAACTGGCTGGGTGAGGACAGAAAAATAGGGCAACATTTCACCAAGGGCAAAGTGGAAACTGGCTGGGTGAGGACAGAAAAATAGGGCAACATTTCACCAAGGGCAAAGTGGAAACTGGCTGGGTGAGGACAGAAAAATAGGGCAACATTTCACCAAGGGCAAAGTGGAAACTGGCTGGGTGAGGACAGGAAAATAGGGCAACATTTCACCAAGGGCAAAGTGGAAACTGGCTGGGTGAGGACAGAAAAATAGGGCAACATTTCACCAAGGGCAAAGTGGAAACTGGTTGGGTGAGGACAGAAAAATAGGGCAACATTTCACCAAGGGCAAAGTGGAAACTGGCTGGGTGAGGACAGGAAAATAGGGCAACATTTCACCAAGGGCAAAGTGGAAACTGGCTGGGTGAGGACAGGAAAATAGGGCAACATTTCACCAAGGGCAAAGTGGAAACTGGCTGGGTGAGGACAGAAAAATAGGGCAACATTTCACCAAGGGCAAAGTGGAAACTGGCTGGGTGAGGACAGAAAAATAGGGCAACATTTCACCAAGGGCAAAGTGGAAACTGGCTGGGTGAGGACAGGAAAATAGGGCAACATTTCACCAAGGGCAAAGTGGAAACTGGCTGGGTGAGGACAGGAAAATAGGGCAACATTTCACCAAGGGCAAAGTGGAAACTGGCTGGGTGAGGACAGGAAAATAGGGCAACATTTCACCAAGGGCAAAGTGGAAACTGGCTGGGTGAGGACAGGAAAATAGGGCAACATTTCACCAAGGGCAAAGTGGAAACTGGCTGGGTGAGGACAGGAAAATAGGGCAACATTTCACCAAGGGCAAAGTGGAAACTGGCTGGGTGAGGACAGAAAAATAGGGCAACATTTCACCAAGGGCAAAGTGGAAACTGGCTGGGTGAGGACAGGAAAAATAGGGCAACATTTCACCAAGGGCAAAGTGGAAACTGGCTGGGTGAGGACAGGAAAATAGGGCAACATTTCACCAAGGGCAAAGTGGAAACTGGCTGGGTGAGGACAGAAAAATAGGGTAACATTTCACCAAGGGCAAAGTGGAAACTGGCTGGGTGAGGACAGAAAAATAGGGCAACATTTCACCAAGGGCAAAGTGGAAACTGGCTGGGTGGGGACAGAAAAATAGGGCAACATTTCACCAAGGGCAAAGTGGAAACTGGCTGGGTGAGGACAGGAAAATAGGGCAACATTTCACCAAGGGCAAAGTGGAAACTGGCTGGGTGAGGACAGAAAAATAGGGCAACATTTCACCAAGGGCAAAGTGGAAACTGGCTGGGTGAGGACAGAAAATAGGGCAACATTTCACCAAGGGCAAAGTGGAAACTGGCTGGGTGAGGACAGAAAAATAGGGCAACATTTCACCAAGGGCAAAGTGGAAACTGGTTGGGTGAGGACAGAAAAATAGGGCAACATTTCACCAAGGGCAAAGTGGAAACTGGTTGGTGAGGACAGAAAAATAGGGCAACATTTCACCAAGGGCAAAGTGGAAACTGGCTGGGTGAGGACAGAAAAATAGGGCAACATTTCACCAAGGGCAAAGTGGAAACTGGCTGGGTGAGGACAGAAAAATAGGGCAACATTTCACCAAGGGCAAAGTGGAAACTGGCTGGGTGAGGACAGAAAAATAGGGCAACATTTCACCAAGGGCAAAGTGGAAACTGGCTGGGTGAGGACAGAAAAATAGGGCAACATTTCACCAAGGGCAAAGTGGAAACTGGCTGGGTGAGGACAGAAAAATAGGGCAACATTTCACCAAGGGCAAAGTGGAAACTGGCTGGGTGAGGACAGAAAAATAGGGCAACATTTCACCAAGGGCAAAGTGGAAACTGGCTGGGTGAGGACAGAAAAATAGGGCAAACATTTCACCAAGGGCAAAGTGGAAACTGGCTGGGTGAGGACGGGAAAAATAGGGCAACATTTCACCAAGGGCAAAGTGGAAACTGGCTGGGTGAGGACAGAAAAATAGGGCAACATTTCACCAAGGGCAAAGTGGAAACTGGCTGGGTGAGGACAGAAAAATAGGGCAACATTTCACCAAGGGCAAAGTGGGTTTATGTTGCTGGGGCTGGAACAGATCAGGTTACAAAGCATCAGACTCATAATCTTTGTGATCCAGAGTTGCAGATTTGAATCTTCACCGGGCCGTACAGGGGGATTTCTCCCTCGGAGTTAACACGGACAGACTGTGTTTTCCCAAAAGTCCTTTGAATGAAACTATAAACCATGGTTTCGTGTGCAAACGCTCGCAAATCTTGCACACACGTAAAATCCCACCACCAACTTTTGGAAGAGGCGGCCTGTTTAATCGTTGGTGTGAAATGACATGTTGCACATGGCAAGCACCCTGTGTGAAAAATGAAAAGAATGAAGGAGGAAAACTGGGTGACTGATATTAATGATTTGGGGAGGGGGTGGGGGGGGGGCGGCGGAATGACTGAATGAAATACCAGCAGGCATCTCTTCAGTGGACTATATCCCAGTCAGCAGCCTGTTGCATCAGTGAGGGCACGGATTGTAAAGCGCTGAGAGCTTGGTTTGTAGGGATAATTGTAGTCTGGTAAGTTTTGAATAAATTTTTCCCACTGGAAAGAGACTCATTACAAGTGGAAATGGTTAATCAGCATGATGGACTTTATGAAGATAAAGAGAATGTAGTGGCCTTGAGAAAAGAGGAGTGATCAGATTCGTAGTGGATGTTCTGGTTCTTTTTTTTTGTTTTTGAAGAGCTTGCATCTGGTGCTTTCCACAGAGAGAGAGAGGGAAAGAGATAGCGAGCAAGCATGCGTACGGCTTAAATATGAACGTGCCTGAGCATGGGTATATAGATTTATAGAAGCAAGTTATAGAATGCTTGGATTAACCAAACCTTGATTCCTGCCATGTGAATGCAGATCACGTGGTGAACATTTCACATGATTTCTGTTTGATGTTTCCAGGCATTCCTTGCAATCAGCTGGTGTATGAGAATCGACCAACCAAGTTGCAGCTGACGCCCACAGTCCAGACAGCCAAAACCACACTGGGTCACAGCGCTGCTGTCAAGGCCAGGGATTCTGCTTATGAGGTCTGTGCTTTCCTGTCTGTCTTTCTGTTGGCATTATGTGTCTACATTAATGCGACTTGTGTACCAGCCGTACATGTGTATGCAATAGATTCATTTCCTTAGGGTGCATTTTGTGTGTGTGTGTGTGTGTGTGTGTGTGTCTGTGTCTGTGTGTGCACTCCATAAACAAGTTCACTTTTGAATGGGGAGTGTGGAGGTGCTTGTATATACAAGTAAGGAATTTACTTTGTTGTAATCAGTTTATTGTTTATCTGTACATAAGTATCCCATTTCAGGGCAAATATGAGCAGCCAGATTTGGATTTATTGTAATTTTTCTGTGTTTTCTGTCTCATGTTCCATGCTTTTCCAGTGACATTAACCTCATGCCTCTCATTCCTGTGGTCCCCTTCACAGCCACACCTGGCTTGTCTGGTCTCAGCCCCACACAGATAAACCACACAGTAGCAAATCATCATGAGGTTACCCACCAAAGGAGACACTGCACTACTGGTGAATCACTTTGGTGGCATTCGATGTGCCTGTTCTGATCCAATGTACGCACATCATCTCTGTGCCCCCCATTGACTGCAGTTGTTACATAATCGTGGAGCCGACATGAGTGAGCAGTCTCCTCCAGAGGGTGCCACCATGTCCATCCAGTGGTACTTCCCATGAACCTGCATATTCCTGTGGCCTCAACATGAACTCACCGAGGGCACAGACCTAGAGAGGAAATCAAAGCTGTGGTCACCAAGAGAGAAAGATATGAAGGGCCACAGGATTTGAGACTTTAAATTTTGACAATTGATGAGGATAATGAAGATGATACTATAAAGTTCTGTTCTGATCAGAGATTAAATGACGGGGTTGCACTCTTGTTATTGTAATATATCCTGGCATCAATCAAGTTTGAGAGCTACAAAAACCTGCAGTGCTGGTCAGGAAACACTCTCTGAGAGGCATCTACGAAGTGGATGAAACTCTGCTGTATGATCCCAGTCTTCCCATTCAAGCCCATACCAAGCTCAGCTTTCTGTATTTCAAAACTCAATTTTAGTTAAGAGCCAGTTGGGACTTAAACATTCCACAAATAAATGATTCTGATTGGAATCGAACTCATGACCTCCAAACCTGCACTCCAACGCTAACCAATGTGCCATGGCAGCTGGTTCACAAGTTATTCTAGCATAGTTAGTGTTACAGTCTGTGCCCAGAGTTAAGAGTTTTCATACGTCAGTGATACCATGTGTACACTTTTCACAGTTTTTGCTGAAATTCATTAGGTCCTCTGTGGGTCTGAGAGTCACACCTGAAAGTTAAACCAGCTTCTTGTATGCTAGTGATGCACCTTCTTCACAAGTCTCTGTCTGTTTCAGGACTACAAGGTGCAGTTTGAGAAAACCCTGTCCAAGATTGAGGAGGAGAAGGATCGACTAGCTCGTGACGAGCAACACTGGACCACGAGCTGGTTGACCTCTGTACAGCGTGTGAAAGACCTTTACTAGCTTGTGACTGCAGTGTGGTGAACTCTAGGATCTGGACTTGCAGGCAATCTGAGACAGCACAGTTCTTTTGTTTGTGACCTTTTTTTCCCTAAAGGTTTTTCTGTACGTTTTACAGTTTGAAAGTTTTCTTGTGAGGACTTCGTAAAATTATAAAGAAAGCAGACCTGTGCCTGTTCTTTCCAAGCCATTGTTATTTTCACTGATTATTATCCATTGGATCATATTTTTAAATGATTGATATTCTTCAGTTTTACCAGACTCCACAGTCATCAAAATTCTCAGACGTGAATTACCTAGACTTTTCATTGTTTCGATATTCAGGAGACAAAAACTTCTATTTGGGTCGCACATTTTTTTTCTCTTGTCCTGGTTGCCAAGAAACCTTCCGAGGCATTGTGTGTAACTTCATCCAGGCTTGTTCTTATTATGTTTGGAAGTTGAATCAGATTCCATTTCGTTTCTTAAGAATATAGCCGTGGATCTGGACACAAAAAGCACATCATCATTTTACTAGACACCTAAGTTTTGTTTCTTTTTTCCTTTTTTTTTCCTTAGTGACTGTTTTAGGAGGTTGTGATCTGTTTTAATTTGAAAGGTCTTAAACAGGTGAAACTTATGCATGGAGGTACTATTACAGTTGGACAGTATCGTGATGATTTCACTACTTTCAGGTTTTCTTTTTTCCTCTTTGAATGGACATTTTCATGGGCTGTTATTGCCTCTTCACCCATCTCCTTTACCTTTAATCCATGCGACACATCTCTGCTGCTGAGAAGGAGAAAGAGCTTTCTTTCTTTCTTCTTCTTTTTTTTTGGGGGGTGGGGGATGGATGGGGATGAGTGAGTTGAATAAGAGAGAGTGGTGGATAAAGACTTATGGGAGGAGATGGACAGAGATATTGACTTCCTATGTTCATTCCTAAAGCAGACTGTGGATATGCACAAGAAAGTGCACCAGTAATAATGTAAAGCACCCTTTAAAAGATAGTGGTGATGTGTAACTGTGCAGTAAACTGTGATAGTGTTTTCAAGAACTATACTTTTCCATACAGTCTTAATCACTGCAAAAAATGTGTTAATCAGTTTTCCGTGCAATTCTAAAAATCATTTTTGATCAAGGAAAACTGATGTGATTGTTACGACTAGTACTATCATTTCTTGGAAATGTTAGAAGTAAACTACATTATCATTTTCTTTCACTGCTGAAAGGTAAGACTTCTTTATAATCATTTGTTGAATGTTACGCTGCATTCCACTTCTGTGATACTGAATAAAGGACATATGTGAAACAGTCATAGTGGTGTGAACTATGACTGTGTTTTTGCATGCAAGTATGTGTGCATGTGTACATTTACCTGAGTTGTGTGTAGGTGACTGAATGATGAATATGAAAGACTTAAGAATACACCCTTTGAGTAGAACAAGTAAGCTTCCTCTCTGTGACTGACAAATGACGGAAGCTAAAAGAGAGAAGTGATGTGAATGGGGTACACGTACATGTATCCAACATGAAAAGCACACCGGAATAACATGTAAATGTAGCCAATATGAAAAACACACCAGAATAACACATAAGTGTATCCAACATGAAAAGCACACCACAATAACACGTAAATGTACCTAACGTGAAAAGCACACCACAATAACACGTAAATGTATCCAACGTGAAAAGCACACCAGAATAACAATTAACACATAGTTTTCAGTCGTCAGATTTTTTGTCACTGTTACTTCTCACTGAAATATACAGCCCAGCGTCTTTGATGTGAAATGAAACATTCACTCATGAACACGGTAAAAATGGATACAATAAGTGTTACTCTAAAAATGGATACAATATGTGTTGAATGATCTAAAAGGAGAAGGTGACAGTGTATTACTGCAATGATTAATTCACGATAACTTAACACAATAACGTAGGGGAGGGGGAAGTCCTGTTACTCAAAATAATTTAATTCTATCAGCGCTTAATCACACAGAACAAACACATCACATAAATTACATATGGAGGTAGATGAATCTGGCTTTGCTCTTTTTGTTTGATTTCCTTATTGGTAACATCAAATTAGACATGTACTCACATCAAAGAACATTCATGCAATGCTTTTCCATGCTGGCCTTTGCTCTACAAATTCAGTAGAAAGCACTAACAAAGTGACTATCTTATTATGCCAGTTTAAAAAAACAGACTGTTCAATGACCAGCCAGTGAGACTGACTTCAACCAACCAAGATTGTTTAGTGGCTGACTGTGCTATCAGTGTAAGAGGCCATGACTTCCAGACTTCTGAGTTTGCAGTCACTGGACTTGGCAGTCCTTGCATGGTACTGATTTTGGCAGTCAGTGACCACAAAGTTCCTGACATAAACACCTGGCTACAATGAAAATCAGTGCCCACTGCTTTCAGACATGTGAAAATGCTCCCACAATTCTGTGGGCAAAATGAGGGTAGGTGACCAACCATTCTGACCTCAAGTTGGAATGTTCGCATTAAAGCCTTTTCACAAATTAATGTATCATGCAAACAACTCTGATTCCATCACGTTAGTCCGCAGAGGAATCTTTAGTTGAAGACAAGGGCAATAACTCCTGACCGCCTATCGGTCGCAGGAGGGGAAGGGATGGAACGGCCGCGGTTTGTTTAAACAGCGCACTTCTGCTGACGCTGCCAGCTTCCTGGCGCTAACCTCCCACAAGCTTTCCTCCCTACGCGTAATGTGATACTAACTGTCTGGCTGATAGTGTGTTGAAAACAGGATGCTGTGTTTCTTCATTAATACTTTGTGCCAGAATGCAACGAACTGTTGTTGATTGATGTCACTGAATTTAGGGGTCTTTGACTGACAGAACGATACCAAACATGAATGTGTCTCCTTTCATACGCATTGCTGACAAGCACCACAAAGATTTTCCAACAAAAAAACGATTGAAACAGACTAACGAACACACAAAGTGAATTGAAATTTCAACTCGGTGGAGAGCATGCGTTTCTGAAGCTATCACGCTCAACCTGGACCATATTGGACATGCGTATCTTTCTTTTACAACTGACAGAAAATTATTCGCAGGACTCCTACCTGACAGCCAGTACCAGGCCAAAATAAACAGTCACTGTCAGCACTGGTCAGCTTCACTGGGAACACTGTGGCAGTTTCCCTACCACGGCCTAGGCATATTTTGCTTGTTTATCTGCGTGCTCTACGTGCTTGTGATGCATGCCGATACTGATTCTATCACAACCGCACCATGCTTTTAGTAAAGCAAGATTTTAGCATGCCACACATGCGGATGTCAGTTATAAACAATGAAATGCTTCCTACCTGACCTTGTGCTTTCGCCCGTTCGAATCATTTGAAACTGATGTCACATATACACACACCAATGCAAAATGTTGTCTCATTTTCATCTTCATGGTGAGCCTACTCACGACTGGAGAGAGAGAGAGAGAGAGAGAGAGAGAGAGCACACACGCACACACACACACACACACACATTGACAGAAACCACACACCAACAACAGCGGTCAATGGTGACTGACAAACTGACGTAGACACACTTTCATTAGTATCGAAGCATACATCAGACATGTCAACACATTCAAGTGCTGAGCTGGATGTGCTAGCTATGACTGGTGAGGTTTGTGCAGAGGATGTTCTAGGCTTTTATATGGGGGTTGATACCAACGGAGAAAATGATGACACGCTTTCATCTGTGTGCAAGCAAAGATCAGACTGATCTAAACATTCTTGAGCAGATCTTTTGACGGGTCAGCTCTTCTTTGTTTTCCGATGACAAAGAAGTCCGGCTGATTGAAAGAATTGACACGATGTACACTGACTCAAAGAAAGATCTGGATCGAAAGTTGTCCAAATTTCTGACATTCTCTCTATGTCACGAGCAGCATTTTCTTTTGTAGTATAACATTGAGAATGTGCTGACATGTGTCTCGTTTTTTTCAGTTTATGGTAGCATTTTATGCAGATACACTTGGACTGTTTGCCTTCTTCATCACCAGAAATATCTAGAGTGAAATACTGCAACAAATCATTGGAGAAGTTGACACAAAGTCTAGCGTTTAATCCTTTATCTTGTACCTTTCTGAGCACATGACTGCCGCACACACGGCACAACAAATATACACGTCTTTTGCGTTCACTGAAGTTGTGTTCAAACGCCTCCACCACTGTTGGCGCTACAAACACGCACGCGTACGCATGTATAAAAGATTGGAATGAAGTAGGCCTACACGTAAGCAACAAGACTAGCCAATGCAGGGTTGGTCACGCGCATGAGCGCGCGCGCGCACACACACACACACACACATACGCACGCACGCACGCATGCACACACACACGTGTACACACACACACACACACACACACGTGTACATACACACACACACACACACACACACCTACACACACACACACACATGCCGCAGCGCGCACACACGCCCGCACACACAGTGAGAGAGAGGGAGAGAGAGAGAGAGAAGAAGAAGAAGAGCACCACACACGTACATGGCTTGCTGAGCTAACACTGCCTCCATAGATATACGTATACACGTGCCGGCTCCTGGCCAACTTATGAAAACAAACTTCTCTATGAAAAAAAACCTCAAGAACGCGTGATGAACCGAAGTTGTATCAAACAGCACAAAAAAGAATCACAACACACGAATCACGCACATAGTTAATTATATCCAGTTATGGAGTGTGAAAGAATAATAATCCGTAAAGCACAACAGGAACAGCACAGCATGAGAACACATGCTCCCTTGTGCGCAGCTGTGGTACACGGGGCGCTGCCGTGAGTCATGCAGCCTGCTTATCGCCTGCCGGGCAGGCAGGAGGAACTAAATAGCGCGATTTTCATCTCAGCTGGACAGCTGTGCCATCTTTCTTGATAAAAACAAACAAACAAACACACACCAAAACAGCGTTCTTGTCCAGTATTGTATACCTATGTCCCATGATTTCAACCAGTCTCAGAAAATCCACTCTCTCCCAGCATTGTAGCAGTCGACACTGCCTGTGTTCAAGGTGCCAGGTGCTAATCTTGGATGGGATAATAAATGCCCACAGGCTTAGCTTGGCCAAGTATTATTCTTCTCATTCTTACCTACTGTATTCATCTAGTCATCCACGCCCTGCAAAAGACAACATTCCCTTCTCCCAGTTCCTACGTCTCCGACGCCTGTGCAGTGATGATCAGGACTTTGAAGCATAGGCACTGGACATAGCATCCTTTTTTGAGGCACGTGGATATCCACATACCATTGTGCAAGAGGCTCTTGTTCGAGCAAACCCTGTCTACCGGTCATAAGCCTTGACGTCCAAACCTGATTCAGACAACAAAGACCGTATTCTATTGACACTCAACAACCACCCCCATAATATTCCTGTCAAAAACATCCTCTTACGCCATTTCAAAATCTTACAATCTGATCCAAAGCTGAAACTGATCTTCCCTAGCCTCCCCTCATCACCTACAAGAGAGACAAAAACCTTCGCGACCACCTGGTACGAACCAAGTTCAGCAGAAACACCAACTCTTCAGCCGGAAATTACCCGTGCAATCAACCTGGATGTAAAACCTGCACTTTCATTGCCAACATCAACAGCATCACTGGCCCTAAAGGAAAATTCAGTGTCCAGTCCCATTTCACCTGCCAGTCCACCAACTTGATGTACGTACTGAGATGCAGCCTCTGCTCAAAGTTGTACGTTGGGGAAACATATACCCTCAACGAACGCTTTGTGGAACACCTCAGAGCCATCCAGTCGTCTCATCCAACACCAGTGGGGATTCATTTCAACTCTGATTGCCACAGCCAAACCCATATTTCCGTCACTGCTGTTTGGCAAAACCACTCATCAGCCCCAGAGAGAAAATTTATGGAGTCCAGGATCATCTCTCGCCTTGGCACCACAATCCTAGATGGACTCAACTCCCACCTCTGACAATTTTTAGTTTGAATCATTCCAGCTCTTTTCCTTTCCCCCGACCTCTCCTCCATCCCTTTCTCTCTACACCACCTCCCCCAATGTTCCCATCCAACCTTATTCATATTCACACCCCATGTACACATATAGCATATTTATAACATCACATATAGACAGTAAACAAGTGGGGTAACTTTCGCTCCCATAAGAAAACCTAACACAGAGTAACTTTTATTCAAGACTGGCACTGCCTTTTGAACTTGAATAAAGTCAGACAAATACATAGAAGAACAATCTAATAGTGGGGGAAAAACAAGCGCAGGCCAACAACTCAGTTGTCTTCATAGTAATGACTTGACAAAGATTTGGACTTAAGGAGAGGGGGGGGCGGTTTGAAGATGGAGAAATTGGGAACATGAAATTAAGAAAATATATTACAGATATGAAAACTCTTCACTAGCTGCATAAGGGAACCATTGCAATCCCTTTTGAAGGCAGTTATATTTGTATTGCCTGCTCTGAGGCCTTTCGTCCGCTGGATCGGAACTCATCTGGGAGACACAGCTGGTTGTGTCTGCGCTCCTGGCGTCAAATATTTCCAATCACATATAGAGCACAATATACATACCCTAAACACCATCTTCACCATCCAGGTATGCATACTCATAGACACATACACATGTGAACAATCCATATGCATCTCTCTCTCTCTCTCTCTCTCTCTATATATATATATATATATATATAGTAGAAAGAAACTCGTGGAGAGCGTGGCAGCAGAGAGTCCTCAGAAGAGAAGCCCCCTTCAAGCAAGTGTTTCGGCCCTTATCTCCTGACACTCTAGGGGGGTTGGGCCACACCCGGTTCATGACTCCGGATGTCCCTCTGCTGCCCCTTTTTTTCCCATCTTGGGACGAGCCATGGCTGGGATTCGAACCCATGACCCTCTGGACATGCTCACTTTCCACTTAATGACTCGCGCTTTAACCACTGAGCCACAGGGACACCTGATATTTGTAGGGAAATTAAGCCTTATGAAGTTCACTTTTGTTCCTCCTTGACCAGATCCAGCTTGAACACCTCTCTGCCGCTTCTGCCATTGCTTTCAGGGCTCTGGTTTTTTCCTTCCCTGCAACTGAGAGCTGTTTCATGGGGCTGTATGCAGACGTTCCTACAAACCCCCTAGCTCCAATTTCTGCAGTGAGGACTTTGACCTGATAGCCTTCTCTCCTCAGGCTGTTTGCCAGATCAGCATACTTTTCAGTCTTGTAGATTTGAGCTGCCTCCATTCTGTTCTCATATGGCACCGTGAGCTCGATCATGATCAGCTGCTTGGTTGACTTAGAGTGGACTACTATGTCTGGTCTCATGCCACTCTTGCTGATGATCTCTGGGTGACTCTTCCATTCTGGCAGGTCTGCAGTGCACTCCCAGTCATCTGCCCCGTCCAGCAGACTCTGCCTGCATGTTTTGAGTGGCACTGTTGTTCTTGGCCATGATTTGCTGCCTCCTGCCGTGAAGAATGTTGCGGGTGCTTTTGGAGTCCTGATTTTCCCTTTTGTGGTGTTGGTACTAGCCCAGACTACTTGTACAATCTCTTTGAGCACTTGGTTGTGTCTCCATGTGTACCTTCCTTGAGCCAGGGCTACTTTACATGAGCTTAGGACATGCTCCACTGTTTGTTTTTCATGGCAGAGGGGGCATGCAGGATCGTCTGTTTTCCCCCACTTCACCAGCTTTGCATTTGAGGGCAGAAGGTCATATGCAGATCTGAGAATGAAGCTGATCCTGAGAGGGGCCATGCGCCAAATGTCATTCCAAGTGAGACTTCTTTGGAGTGCATTCTCCCACGTTGTCCATTGCCCTTGCTGGCTCTGCTGGACTGCTTTTTGGAGTCTTTTTTGGTCTTCTTCTTTTCTCATCTCCTGAATCATCATGTCTCTTTTGGCTTTTCCTTTGGCCTTTGACCACCATTCAGTTTTGGTCACCCCCAGTCCTTGTCCTTGTCTTATATCTATATCTATATCTACATATAAAAAAAAAATTTCCCCTCATACACACCTCAAGTGCCCCCTTCCAAGAATAAGACTCCTCATCTACCACTCTCTCACTTTCTTTTACACACTCTCAAGCACCACCTTCCAAACATAAGACTCCTCTACCACTCTCTCTTTTTCTCTCTCTGGTTCTGTTTGTCTTTTCCCTCTATCTGCCTCTCTTTTTCCTCGAGGTGAAATGGGATTGGACACTGATTTTTCCTTTTCCCCATCACACACACACACACACACACACACACACACACACACATACATACACACACACGTGTGCGCATGCACACACTCGTACACACACACACACATACTTGCGTGTGCGCGCAAGCGCGTGCACAGGCACGCACACAATCACGCAGGCGCGCGCACACACACACACACACACACACACACACACACACACACACACACACACCTTTAAGCGCGTCATCGTCCGTTTACGTATATGTTTTCATACGTTATTTCCTATACATATTTATTTGTTTTTCTTTTTATGTCACAACTCCTGAAGACGGTCTATGACTGAAACGTTGTCGATATTTGTTCTTTTCCTTTTTTTAAAAGATCTTCTGAATCTGAGAATCCTCAAAGACATTTATTATTCATTTTACTTGAAGATCTGCGGTCAAAAATCTGTTCTAGTATTATACTTTAGAAATGTCTGTTGGTCTTGCTCATGGATTTCTGCAATTTTGCCCCTAGAACAAGTATAAAATCAATGAAAAACATTTGAATGTGACAACACAATTCATAGCAAATGGCCATGGGCAAACACACACCGTAGAATGGACAGCTAGTGCCCACTCTGGACAGTGACATGTTTTCGCTGCCTAACTGCCAAATTGTAACAAAAAATGTATGTATGAATATACTGATGTGCATTTTTGTCTGTAATTGTGTTTGTATGTTTATGCATGCATAGTTTCAGTTTCATCAAGATCTCACTGCGCGTGGACTAGTCCATATACGCTACACCACATGTGCTAAGTTTTGAGACCACACTGAGCATGATTTAAAGCTGATGGATGATTGAATTACTGACTAAGATGAGAGAATTTAAGAAGAGAGTCTTGTGGCTACGACTTAGCAAATGCCTGACCTATGCATTGGCCCAACGTGCTGTCAGACCTTGAATACCTACCTAACATTGGTTGTGCCATTTTTATCATTGATTATGTGTGTGGTGAGTATACAGTTGTGTGTATGGGTGTGTGGGCACGGACCCATGTGTGTATGCAAGCGCATGTGTATGTATGATGTGTGTGTATGTGTATGCATGTGTGTGCGCACATGTATGTGTGCGCTTGCACATTTGTGTTTGTGTGCATGTATGTGCATACATGTGCATGTGTATGCATGTAGTCACATGTATGGTTGACAGGTTTGAACATGCATAGTGTGATTTAATTACCCTGACATGATTCCACTTTTAAAGTATGCATGTATGTGTGTATGTATGTACATATGTAAATTAATGTATGTTTGTGATTACATTTAAAACAAATAGAACTGCTAATGAAAAAACAAACAAACAGAAAAAAAGCATTCTTATGATAAAAATAACAAATGACCTTGAAGCTTTTAAACATTTATCAATCCATCCTTGGATACTGTTTAACAGTTTTGATTTCAACATAAGATCTCAGCAATTCATACCAAGCCTTGAATTCACATTGTTCGTTTTTCTTTCTCACTAAAATCAATTAAATTTCTCAGAGAATATTGGATCAATAGAGAAAAAAAAAAATTGGTAACAAGGGAATAAAAAACATAAACTTTGAAACGTGATACATAACAAACAGGAAATTAATTAAAACTAAGAGTTTCACCCGGTAAAAATAGGACCATAAGGCACAACTGCCTCCAGAACAATTATGTCATTACATTTGCATGGGATCGTGAGACCCATGAAAGTGACAGGGACAGACTGGTGAACTATCTCTTCAATGGGCATGAGACTCACGGCATTTTAGAAATCATTTCATGATTAACTTACAAGCCACACAGTAAAGGTGAATAGAAACTGCAAATCTTCAGCCACAGACCATGCTCTTCATTAACAGTTGTGTCTAACTATTAGAAAGAAGTCACCATTAGGAATTGTCCTCTTTCTGCTCATCTCCCAAAGTCTCCAGCACTTCCATGGCGTCTTCTGTGTTGGTGATCCTCCGCACCTTTTCCCCATGCGCTGCCAGAATTTCTTCTATGTTCCTGGAGATGAAACAGGAAAGTCCAGTAACTCACAGTCCACATGCAGGGTGACATAACTTGATTCGATTTAAACTGTACCAAGCCCACTCAGTCACAGTCAATCACAGAGCAACACACACACACACACACACACACACACATATATTATATATATATATATATATATATATATATATATCACATGCATCATCATGCAGGCAAAAAATTGTACATAGATCATGTGCATAAATTCATAAACACAGAGACTGCATTATACTGATTAGACAAAAAGAGTAAGAAAAAAAAGTATGTTAAATCCCACTGCCATTACCAACAATGAACCGAACAACATAGTTGGACGATGTGTGCACACAGTGAATTGATTAATGCACAATTTACAAGCCATAACTGTCACATATATTTTGTGTGCACACAAAGATGATGCACAAGCACACACACTGATGTTTTATACACATACAATGTCAACACATGTACTGCAAGTGTATACTGTTTTAGTTTGCTGCTTTTTCTTTTGTTTTCTTTGTTCTGGGTTTGGTGTGCATGGCTTTTTAAAAATTATTGTTATTTTCGTATAGTTGCAAACTTTAACAAAACAATTTTTTTTCAAACAGCTTCCACCCAGAGTTCAGTGTGCTACGAGCTCAATATGAAACCTGAGACCATGAAATCTAGAGTTTCATCCACCTTTCAGTTTTAAGCTTAATTTTACTTCAGACTGAAAATGACAATGCTAAATTTCCTGGCCAGATGGTTGTACTGCAGGCATCTGTATTCCTTTGATCTGGCTGATGCTAAAATAAATTGATTAAAAAAAAAAAAAAGACTTACTGCTTTGTTACACTGTCTGGAATCAAACCACATTACTGGCACTTAATCTTTAGTACTCATCATCCCCAATGACAAAACCGACAGAAACATTGACCAGAAGAAATAGTACAAGAGGCATGACAGCAATTCCCCTAATAGGGCATTGGACACTTCACAATAGAATTTTCCCCCATGATACACATTGTACTTGTAAGGTTCTGCCAACTATCTGATGGGATGCCTGTGAACGCCTTGACATCAGCTGCTCTTTGTGGATTGCTGTGGGACAAGCCAGAGTATGGCTGTGGACAGTGAGCTGGAATGTGAACTGGAATGAGTGGCATGGGTGAATTGCCTCTGTAATGGCATGGAAGGTGAGAGGAAGAAAAAAAACAAACAAACTAATGGTTTGACTGCAAAAGTTATTTAGAGAATATGGTGGATGGGAGAGCAGAAATACAAGTCAATGAAAAACCGAACATTGTTACGTACTTGTGCTCAATGTCTTTAAACCAACCCAAGTTGTCTGCAATCAAATGTCGATTACGGCAGCCACTGCAGGTTACAATCACCACTCCCTTTTCATAGGCAGTCTTAGAAAACATGTTTGTATTTCTTTCGCCGCACACTTTACATGTATACTGTATTGCCATACGTGATTGTACTTTCCCTAGTTCAGTTTTGTTCTTGTTAGAATCTGATCCACCGATTTCTGCACTGCTGGTTAGATTTCTTTGCTGTTGCAGACCACGTGAAAACTGAGTAAAGCTACTTGCTAAACTGTTGAGGGTTGTGCTGACTCTGGACAGGCGAAATATGACTTTGTCTCCTGGACTCTCGAAAAAACATCCATTGGCAATAGCAGCGAACTGAACTTCACTTTGACATCTTGACTTTCTTGCATCAGAAAAAACATCTCTAGCGTACAGTGTTCTTCTGCATGTGAAACGAAATGCAGAACTGTATGTTCTCGTCGAGAGCCAATTCATACCAAGAATGACACACTGTCTTGTTGCAAAAGATAAGCTATTGTATGACATCACTTTGATAGTTGACACTCGAGTCTTGCCTTCTAGAGAAAGTAACCCCCACGTGGTATTGTTTTTTTTTTCTCAGTGTCTGAGCCCAGGCTACTGGAGTAGCCTTTCTTGGTAAGGGAAGCTACTCTGCCGAGTCAATGGAAGCACGCTGAGATTCAACACAAATCTCTTGCAAGGAGTTTGAGTCAGTTCTTTCTGATGCTGCTGGTGCTTTTTTGAGGGTTCTAGCGGTAAGTGAATTTTGTTGTTGTTGTTGCTAGTAATATGACTGTATCGGACTCTTGAGTACTGTGGACACATGAGGATGATCATCATCATTCATGATCACATTTCGCCTCTACTCCACTCTCTTCACTGGCTATCTGTTTCAAACCGTATCTCGTACAAAATCTCAACTCTCACTTTCTCTGCTCTCTTTGAAAATGGACCTTCTTATCTCTCAGATCTCCTTAAAATCTACACCTCCTCTCGACAACTACGCTCCTGTGCTGACGACCGCCTTCTGCGAATGACTCGCTTCATGACTACTACTGGTGACAGATCTTTCTCTTTTCAAGCTCCAGCGACGTGGAACAGACTGCCAGACTCTCTCAGACATTCAGATTCTATCTCTTCTTTCAAGTCTAAACTTAAAACCCATCTATTTTCTCATAATTAAATCGGAAATGAAATGAGGCAGGGAACAGTAAACGATAAACAGTAAACAAGTGGGGTATTTTTTGCTCCCATAAGAAAACCTAACACAGAGTAAAAGTTACTCTGTGTTAGGTTTTCTTATGGGAGCGTATTTTTTGCTCCCATAAGAAAACCTAACACAGAGTAAAAGTTACTCTGTGTTAGGTTTTCTTATGGGAGCAAAAAATACCCCACTTGTTTACTGTTTCTCATAATTAGTCAATGCTGTGGGGAGAGGGGGTGGGGGGGTGGGGGGTGGGGTACAACCTAACTCATAGCCGTCTGGGCCTTTTCAAATGTAGCGTATGTGTATGTTCTCTATTTCATTTAGTATTTGTTGTATGATTGAACGTTGTAGGATTAAGTTTTTGTAGTGATATTTGAAAAATAAGTGAATGTCACATTGGTAGGATTAGGATTTGTTAGTTATTGTAGTAATAGTATTTGTAGTTGGGTGTAAGGTGTATTATTGTATATGAGAAGGGTGAATGTAGTATGACTTTGTAAAGCGCTTAGAGAAATTCGTTTGATTAAGCGCTATATAACTTATAAGAAAACATTATTATTATTATTATTATTATTCATTCATTATGTATCTTCATCTTGATGGTAATCGAAAGTCCCACACTGTTGATGAGACCGAAAATCGGGAGAGTAAAAATAAACAAACAAACAAAAAAGAAATTGACAGACGAAAAACAGGGGAGAGTGAAAATAAACACACAAACACAAACAAGTTCAAACTAAACTCATCTAGTCAGCCAGGACTCCTTTCTTTGGTGGGGGTAGGGATGGAATTGATTGATTGATCTTTAACATGCAAGGATGAAGATTTCAGGCCAATGCCTACTTTTACAATCTGTCCTTGTCATGCAGACATTATTTCAACACATATCATTCATACTGACAATTCAACATGGATTGGCAACATTGTAATCAAATTCTACAATGATAACGGAAAAGAAGGGGGGAGAGGGCAGAGGTGCTGTTTATTAATAAACAGCACCTCTGCCCTCTCCCCTCTTCATTTCTGTTATCATTGTAAATTCATCTCATTTGAACAGAACTCCAATAATTACTGGAGTGTGGTTCGAATGAGATGAATTTTGAAGATGTTCCACTGAGTCAGCAGACACAACGTTCTCACTTACATTGTCCCATTCCCTCAAGGTCTTATGAGAAAGCTGGGTTTTTTTTGTTTGTTTGTTTGGTTTTTTTTTGTTTAGTTTTTTTGTTTTTTCTCAGCACTTAATAAACTAGTTAATGTTTTAGCAAAATTGGCACTGAAGCAGTGGGAGCTGTGCTTGCAAACTGCTTGGTGCTTGGCTATGTTTATATTACTCTGTGACATGAATGATGTGTATTGCCAAAAATTTGTGAGAATGATGATTCCACAGTCAAAGATAATAGTGATCTGTTAAAAACAATAGCGAAAGAAAACAGATTCTGCCTACCATGGGTTACACAGTTCCATTCCAAGGCCTTTTTTGTGGGTGTGTACATTGTCATTAGGGGGATGGAAGGGGATGGGAAAGACAAAAGAAAAATTGGTGATTGTGACTGAAGATTAACTATCATTAACACTAATAACAGCACACAAATGATCTGTGCATTTGTGTGTGTGTGTGTGTGTGTGTGTGTGTGTGTGTGTGACTGTGTGTGTGTGTGTGCATATGATTGTGTGTATGTGTGTGTGTGTACACATGCATGTGTTTGTGTGCACACATGTGTGTCTGAGTTTGTATGTGTGCATGTCGCCCTCTTTGTGAATGTATGCGTTTTTGCATGCACATGTATTCTATACATATGCCTAGCTCTCTATGTACCTGCATCAGTGCATGTGTGCGTGCGTGCGAAACAGGACAAGGTCTGTTAGTGCCTAGTGAACTGCTGATATGCACTGATCAACATTTTTAGTTTAGTGACCTGAAAAATGCACAGTATATTTACTGCTATAAAGCCTACACTGACTGTTGAGCTGGGAAAAAAAAAAGGTGACACTGACACTGTGACAGTCACCTTGTTTGTTCACTCACACAGTAGCCACATGTATGCATTGATGAGGATGATAGTGTATCATGTATATATTCCTGAACAAGTGATGAACTTCACTCCCAAAGACTACAAAAACTATTCTTGGATGATGATTCAAAAGGTCTAAACAGAACGCTGCAGAAAAGTAACTAATGACAGTCAACCTCATACAAACTAAACTGACAAGTAGTTTTAACGTAATGTACAAAGTTCTTGTAACTGATCCAGTTTGAATCCCAGCTATTGTGGATGGATCCACAGATGCAGCAAACTTTCCGCAATATTGATGAGACAGATCTGTAAATCCTTGCCTCAATGATTAGTAAGTAAGTAGTATCTCTTTTCTGGACACTCCACCTGGCCCTATATGTGTCCCAATATGTCTGTAGCAAACATTGTTTTGTCGGCTGCTATATCACATGTCTGTTAAGTGGGTGCAGTCATGTGCATGGGTATCTGTGAGTCAAATTGAAAGCATTTTCTTTGTCCCCTACTCTTCCTACACAGGGAACAAAACCTCTGCCTGCTGTCCACGAATCTTGTGATCTACACCAGACTTTCTCCTGAACTGACACTGGTGTGTGGAATGCACTGCCATTGAGCTGAGGAACTGACTGTCAGTCTCTGTGCTCTTTTCATGGATCAAGAACACCAAGTTACTAGATTTGTGTGCTCAATATACACCATGTCATGACTGTGTAGTTGCAGGTGTTGGCAAGTAAATATAACTGGCTGTGTAGCGTGCTGAGATATATATAAGCAGTGGGTTTAGTTCTGTAGATAAAAATTGTTATGATTTAGACCGCCTGTTCTGCCCCCTGTTTTCTTCCCTATCTCTGTCTTTGTGCCCCATCCCACTCCCCACCTGTCCTACCACCTCTATTCCTTTTTCATTCCTTCTCCCTCAGAGCTTCTCCCTCTACCTAACCTTGCCCAACTCATATACATTCATATGTATGTGTGTGTGTGTGTGTGTAGTAGTAGTAGTACTTTAATTTAACGTCTTTTCACAAACTAGTGATATTAGACAAGAAAGGAGAGATAGGCAAATAGAGGGAGGGAGATAGAGTTTGTTCATGTTGCTTACAAGTGTGTGTGTGTGTGCGCGCACGCGTGTGTGTGTGTTTGGGGAGGGGGAGGGGGGACGGGGTGGGGCTGGGAGTGAGCGGAGGGTGGTGTACATAACATCAGAAAACAATTAGACAGACAAACGAATAAACAAACAAACCTACACACACTGTGTGTGTGTGTGTGTGTGTGTGTGCGTGTGTGTATGTGTGTGTGTGTTTGTGTGTGTGTGTATGTGTGTGTGTGTGTGTGTATACATGTGTGTGTGTGTGTGTGTGTGTGTGTGTTGTTTCATTTTCACCAGCAAGACAAGCAGATACTACTAAAGATGGCTGAGACCACTGTCGACATTTTGAAGTTTAAGGACGAGAAGCCTGTTCAGGACAAGACCTATGACTACCCTGTACCTGACCATGGTGACAGCAAGATGCCTATCGTCATTGACAACGGTGAGTGTCAAACAGAGACGTGAATAAAAATCAACTGTCTGTAGCTTAGTTCTTTAGAAATGGGATGCAGACTTTTACTACTATTGATTTTAAACCCTGTGTTTTAATTTGTCCAGGGATGGGATCAAATTCTATAACTGATTTTAAACAGTTGACCCTTCATTACTGGTCTTAAACAGATTTTCCTTTTCTTGCAGAGAAACCTTAGTCAAATGTAACTTGTGATATGACTTGAATTATCAAATTAGTTTAACTTTTTTTTCTACAGAGTAGACATAAGCTTAACAAAAGCTGATGATTATTGACCAGAAGTAAGTTTGATGGAAGTAGAATATCTTAAGGTTATTCTGAAAATCCAAAATGCCCCAATTTCAGTGAAAACTGAAATGTTTTGATTTTACTAGTTAACATTAAAACTAAGACACAGGATTTTTATTCCCATAACAGGAGATTGGGAATGGCTTAGATAAAAACAGTTGTTAATAATGAAATATGTAACAAGGATAATGAATATTTGGAGCCACATAATTAGGGTTTAAACTCGATAAAGTAAACTGTCCCATCATTATGGTTTAAAGTTGATATAATAAAAATTGACAGTTGACAGAAGTGTTAAAAGTGCAAGATCTGTGTAACAGAATCTTGAATCTGAATGATGCAAAAATGCTCAGAAATGAAGGTCAGAGTTTGTGCAGGATCCTGCAACTGTCGAGTAGGATGGGCCACTGACGACAAACCCAAGATGATTTTCCGAAACGTGACGGCCAAGCAGCGTGGAAAGAAGGTAGTGCTCTGCAACATGCATAGACTGTCTGAGGGTAGTGCTCTGCAACATGCATAGACTGTCTGAGGGTAGTGCTCTGCAACATGCATAGACTGTCTGAGGGTAGTGCTCTGCAACATGCATAGACTGTCTGAGGGTAGTGCTCTGCAACATGCATAGACTGTCTGAGGGTAGTGCTCTGCAACATGCATAGACTGTCTGAGGGTAGTGCTCTGCAACATGCATAGACTGTCTGAGGGTAGCGCTCTGCAACATGCATAGACTGTCTGAGGGTAGTACTCTGCAACATGCATAGACTGTCTGAGGGTAGTGCCCTGCAACATGCATAGACTGTCTGAGGGTAGTGCTCTGCAACATGCATAGACTGTCTGAGGGTAGTGCCCTGCAACATGCATAGACTGTCTGAGGGTAGTGCTCTGCAACATGCATAGACTGTCTGAGGGTAGTGCCCTGCAACATGCATAGACTGTCTGAGGGTAGTGCTCTGCAACATGCATAGACTGTCTGAGGGTAGTGCTCTGCAACATGCATAGACTGTCAGAGGGTAGTGCTCTGCAACATGCACAGACTGTCTGAGGGTAGTGCTCTGCAACATGCATAGACTGTCTGAGGGTAGTGCTCTGCAACATGCATAGACTGTCTGAGGGTAGTGCTCTGCAACATGCATAGACCGTCTGAGGTTAGTGCTCTGCAACATGCATAGACTGTCTGAGGGTAGTGCTCTGCAACATGCATAGACTGTCTGAGGGTAGTGCTCTGCAACATGCATAGACTGTCTGAGGGTAGTGCTCTGCAACATGCACAGACTGTCTGAGGGTAGTGCTC
>CM065746.1:46149945-46207445 GCA_033310375.1 Conus canariensis
CTTCCCAAACGTCAAACTTTGAAATCATTCAAGCATATGAGTAGACTTAAATTTTCAAGTAAAACGATGAATAGATATGTTTACAATAAATATAACATCATAAGTGATCACACAGAGATGAGACATGTAATGACAAATCAGGCTGTATATATTTGCAGCAGACTGAATTCTTCTGTATTTTGGCTCTCAGACTACCCTGACGTTGACTGACAAATGCTGTGCATGTCTGCAGTGGATGGAATCATTTTGGACTGTGGCTGTCAGACTACCCTGACGTTGACTGACAAATGCTGTGCATGTCTGCAGTGGATGGAATCATTTTGGACTGTGGCTCTCAGACTACCCTGACGTTGACTGACCAATGCTGTGCATGTCTGCAGTGGATGGAATCATTTGGACTGTGGTCAGACTACCCTGACGTTGATGACAAATGCTGTGCATGTCTGCAGGGATGAATCATTTGACTGGGCTCTCAGACTACCGACGTTGACTGACAAATGCTGTGCATGTCTGCAGTGGATGGAATCATTTTGGACTGTGGCTCTCAGACTACCCTGACGTTGACTGACAAATGCTGTGCATGTCTGCAGTGGATGGAATCATTTGGACGTGGCTCAGACTCCTGACGTTGACTGACAAATGCTGTGCATGTCTGCAGTGGATGGAATCATTTTGGACTGTGGCTACCGACCACCCATGTCTTGCCAGTGCTGGATGGAGAATTGGTGTCAGCCAACTGCCGCCGAATCAACGTTGGCGGCGCTCATGCAGATTTTTTTATGCAGCGTCTGCTTCAGCTGAAATATCCCGGACACTCGGCGGCCATGACCCTGTCAAGAGCAGAGGTACTATTGTTGATGGAGTGATGGGAGTGGCTGGCTGTTGCAGAGTGTGATGTGGCAGGAGACGGCTGTCATTTATACATCTGATTTCCATGTCTAATTGGGGGGCCAGAACAGCTCAGTTGGTAGAGCACCGGCCTTGTGATCCTGGTTATCCTGGGTTGCAGGTTCAAAGTTCTGTTGGTACAGAGGGAATTTTCCCTTGGAGTTAACTTTGGTTCTGACCCCACTTCCCAGAAAATCCTTTGAATGATGCTATAAATTGAGGTTCTGTGTGTGAATGCACACATTATTTCTTGCATATGTGTAAAATCTCATCACCAGCTTGCAGAAGAGAAGGACAGTTTGGCCATTGATATGGATGACATTTCGGCTCATAGCATGCACTGAAAGAAAGAAAATATGAATGAAAAACTGAGCGACCTAGAGACTGAATGACACGGCAAACGATGGAATGTAGCACTATGTAACATGGGCTGTTCAACATGCAAAGGGACACAACTTCCTGACAGCATGTCTTGCTTGCCTCTCGTTGTGTGCTTGTACGTCTTACCAATAGGTCTAAAGGGTGCTGTGGAAAACACCTGAACAATGATGTTGTCGCTGATATTTGAGCGCTCATCATAGAATTGCAGCAGGAAATGCTTAAAGATGGTCAGGTCTTCTGTCAGTGTCCTGGTGCATGTGGGATGTGTTTGTGTTTCTGTAATCCACTGAATATACATAGATTGCAGGATCTTCAACGTAATTATGTGACAGACCTTGTGCGTGTTTATGAACACAAAGTAGGTTCAGTCATTACCATGTCTTCACTTTAGCTGCATTTTACATGGTCTCCATTCCTTGTTCCTGTTCCTGGACTGTACAGAGTGTTGGATTTACACGAAGTGACTCACGTATAAGCAGTACTGGATAAAGGGAAATGGTGGAGAAAGGCACATGTACACAAGACATTGTGAAAGTCAGATGAAGAGGAGCAAAATGAAATGAGTGACTACACACTGAGCACACTTTGAGAAAAGGCAAATGAAATGCGAGTCTATTTAGGAATCATCATTGTGTGCTTATCATTTGTTTTTCTCTTATATTATTTTCTCTGCCCCCCCTTTTTTTCTTACATGTGTTCAAGGTCATACTGATACTTTTTGTCCCCTTTTCCTTTTTTTTGATGTTGTCATAGTAACCACACATGTAAATAAGACAATCAGTTTTTATGTTTTGGTCATGTTGTTTTTGTCACATCTGCATTGTGATGTCAGCTAAAAGGATTTTCAGCTTATCCTGAGTGCTGATTTTGTGCTTTGTTCTTTCTGCTGATGTGTAGTAATGGGCTGTTACATAGGTAATGGGGGCTGTAAAATGAAATTTTAAAAGTTCCAAAATCGTGCGTCAGCAATGGTTTTAAGCTCGTGCAGAGTATGCAGCTGTAGACCAATGCCACTATACTGCGGAAGTCGTCATCTAGGAATTCAAAAGAAAATCATCATCTTTAGTTAGGTTTAACCTTTACCAGCCGTGTCCGCCAATAGTGGTGGACGGGATTTTTTTCCCTTGCAGCTGCGTCAGCCAAGGCTGGCAGACGGGCAGACAGTACATTCTGCCGTGTCCGCCACTATCGGCAGACGGGAACATGAAAAATTCCTACACTTTCCTTGAAATGGTCTAGGGAAACTAAGGTCTATAATTACTCTTGGAGATGTCCTAGCGAGTTGTACACCCTACGTTTAGTGCTATATCATGAACTTGGGTGCCCCAAGCAGCTGAAACAAAGGAACTGGCACTCGGCTTTCCTGTTAAGCACGCCTGGAATTTCCTGTGCCGGAAAAAATGTTGGTCAGGCAAAGGGGTGGTACCAATTTCTCACGCAATGAAGTGCTTGAAATTGTATTACAAAGTGGAGCTGATGATGAGGGCAGTGATAGAGATATCGAAAATTATGACAGAGTAGAGGAAAGTGAATTATTTGAAGATGCAGCCGAAAATATTGATCTTGATGACAAATCATCAACATCAACTGCAGCAGACGCCGCCGCATCACATGTTGTCGCCAGTGAGGCCATTCAGATGATAGGGGCACAAATGTATTTGATCAAAACATGGCCAAAGCAAACAATGGCAATGTTGCTTACTTGTTTGCTTCTGATTTTGACAGTGTGTTGTAAAAGAACGGAATAGAATGTAAACAATTTTTTTATTTTACTTGGCAGCCACGTTTTTTCAACGGACAGTCATTTATACACATGAAAACTAACTGATTCAAAATGACTATGTTCGATTAGTTGAATGTTTGTTCTTTCCAGTGACACTTAACACAACACTGTCAGTTGTTGTCTGGCTACCGTAAAAAACCAACCGATCGGTATACCCAAACCACCCATCAATCAGCCACTCACTAACTCACAAAATCAACCCACACATCAAACAAATATGTCATAGAGCCCATCGACCAACCAACCAACTAAACAAAAACTGACTTAGTTTGTTTTTAATTCAAGTAATCATACATGTTCCATTTGTATGTTTTTAATCGAAGTAATGCTACATATTTCATTCTCCCGAGAACCAGGTCTGCTGAGCAAGAGAGACAATCATGACAGTGACTTTTTTTCTTTGTTCAGTAACTGATGACAGAGTAGTCATATGATGATAGACTAATGATCATAAGTATGTTCTTCCCTACTTTTATCAGACCAAAGAGAGACTCACATGTACATTAGACATTTTAAGTTTAAAACAGCTGCATGGGGGAAAAAAAAAGCAATTTTTGGTTCTCCAGCCTCCTTTTTATTTTTAGCTTTTTTTTTTTCTTATGAGGCCTTAATTCTCATATCTCCCCCCCCCCCCCCCCTCCCCCCCCTTTTTTTTTCCCTTTGACTCTCATGCACTATGATTTTCTGTCAGTCCTATTATTGATGGTCATGCAGATGTGGACTTTGATGACAATGACTTCTTTTGTTTTCTTACATTAGGAACTTCAGCGAGACCACACGTATTACTCCGTGAACTACAGGTCAGAGCTGTCCAGCTGGGCAGAGGCAGAGTACTACATGAAAAACGTTCGCCGCTTCCAGCTTCCTTTTACACCAGTGAGTTTCTCTATGGCTGCAGAGTTGTCAGGGCATTTCACAGGTGTTGTGTGAAGAATTGCTTTCTCTCTTATGTGAAAGTATGGAAAATTGTTTCTGGTATAAAAATTAGTTCTTGTGTGAAATGTTGTTTTAACTTCTTTTGTGTTTGAAAGTTGCTTTTTTGAGGTGGAAGGTATTCTGCAATGTGTCTTCCCTGAAGGAAAGTGTTCCTTGAAAGGAAGTTATTTTTCTGGTCTTTCCTTGCGTGATAGTTATTTCAAGTTGTTCTTTCGTGTATGAAAGTTATTCTTAGAGGTAAAAGTTATTCTAAACTGTGTCTTTCTCGTATGAAAATTTATTTTCTATGAGAGTTGTTTCAAATTGTGATATCTCAATAATTTTTTTTTTGATCAGTTTGTAATGCAATATTTGTAACAGATCACAATTTGTCAGAAAAAGTAGACCATATAAAGTTGACAAGACTGCTGAACACATAAATTGCAGGTTCACAGCCATTGCTATTCAGTGACATCTTCACACATGGGATGGCTGGAAAGATCCAGCCAATATCTGTCACTCTGCAAGTTTTGTTCTGTTGATGGGTGTCATTACAAAAAACAAAACAAAAACACCAACATCAAAGTTTTACACACACACACACACACACACACACACACACACACATAGACTTGCACACACTTTACAGGAAGAATACTTTGACCTTTTTTTTTCTTTTAGATGCAGGTAAGAAAAATAAAGAAGGAAGGAAAGACAGAAAGTCACAAATATGGTATATAATGTATTCATATCATTTTGTGACCATGGATAGTGGAACTTTGATCAGATCGTCTATGGGAACTTTCTGGAAAAGGGAAGGTAAAGGAATGAAACGAAATATGCAGCAGAACCCTTGAAATGTTTGGTGCCTGTTTCAGCTGCCTGGCAGCCAGATGAGTGCTGAACAGCAGAAAGAGAGACGAGAGCAACAGATCATGCGTTTAAAGGAAGTCAACAGACGACGACGCATGGAAAAGGTAGGGTGTGGCTCAATCTTTCTTGTTAAGAACATCCCATGATCAGATGTTACCATTTAATAATGTGGACTTTGAAGGTGACATTTTGTTCATAAGGGTTTTTTATTTCTTCTGAGGAATGGTTGGTAACTTTGTCATCTCTGAAATATCTCCCAAATACCAGTTTTGCCTTGGTTTTTCTTTAGAGAGAAGATTCCCTTTGGTTCTGACCAATATACCGGCATTTATTTTATTTCATTTTATTTACTTATTTATTTTTGTTGTTGTTGTTCTCTCTGAGATATGAAAGCCAGCATTTCAGGGAGAATTTGGTGAAAGCTGATATTTCAGCAATAATGTGGTGAACACTGGTATTTCAAGGATAATATGGTGAAAGCTGGTACTCCCAGTATAATATGGTGAAAGCTGATATTTCAGGGATAATATAGTGAAAGCTGGTATTCAGGGATAATGTAGTGAAAACTGAGATTTCAGGGATAATATAGTGAAAGCTGGTACTTCAGGGATAAATGGTGAAAGCTGGTACTCGCAGGATAACATGGTGAAAGCTTATATTTCAGAGATGATATGGTGAAAGCTGATATTTGAAGGATAATATGATGAAAGCTGATACTTCAGGGATAATGTGGTAAAAGCTGATATTTAAGGGATTATGGTGAAAGCTGATATTTCAGGGATAATATGGTAAAAGCTTATATTTCAGGGATAATATGGTGAAAGCTGGTATTTCAATGATAACATGATGAAAGGTAGTATTTCAAGGATAATATGGTGAAAGCCAGTATTTCAATGATAATATGGTGAAAGCTAGTATTTCAAGGATAATATGGTGAAAGCTGGTATTTCAAGGATGATATGGTGAAAGCTGGTATTCCAGGGATAAGGTGGTGAAAGCTGATTTTGTTATCCTTTACGCTCCAGCTTTCATTTTGTTATCCCTGGACTCCACACTTCACGATGTTGTCACTGAAACCCAGGCTTTGATTTGCATTGATCTCTTGTAGCTTTTATTTGTTAATCTCTAAAACAGCTTTCTCTTTGTTATCCTTTAAATCCCTTCTCAAACTTAGCTGACAAAACTTTGACACAATGAATATGTCTTGCCAAACTCTAAGTTCAGTGCAGAGTTCCCATTTTACATTGTCAGCTATAAACTAATTGTAGATGAACAGAAAAGAGGCTGGCCATCATCTCATGACATACACTTTGGCCATATTTTGAAAATTCGGAGTACTGACACAAGTGATCAGAGCATACATTCTTTTCATGATTTGGAAATTCATGTTTACTTTGAAAATGTTCAAACAGATTTTCCATGAGTACCACACGTAAATTTCTGCAATTTTCAAAATAATTATGTCTAGAAAGAGTCTGAATTGTATACATACGAATTTCACTATCAGAAGTCCCTGCTCTCTCTCAAAAGAATGGTGTATGGTGACAAACAATAAGAGTGTCTGTAGCAGAAAAAATTTCTCATGTTCAACATCAGGAAAAGGAGAAAACCCCCTTCCAAGACTTATTGGGAAAGTGGGTATGAACAGTGCCTTTCAGACTTTTTATATTGACTCCAAATGAATGCTAATGGTAAACTGACAAAAGTGAAACCAAGGAATGTGCAAAAGATACAAAGGCCGGCAGTCATAGTACTAGGCGATCAGTTTTTTTTTAACACAGTTAGGGTCAGTTGAGAAACCAGTGAGGATGTGCTGCAGGTTGGGCCGTTACTATTTCCCCAGGGCAGCCAGGTGTGTCCATATCTTCAGTCATGTCACGAAGGTAGAACCTTCCCCCGGGGCAGCCAGGCGTGTCCCTATCTTCAGTCATGTCACAAAGGTAGAACCTTCCAAAGGTTGTCCATGACTTTCAGTCCACTGCATGTGCTGTGTCAACAGCCACAATGCTTCAGCAGAAGACAACTGCCAGAGTTGATCTTTTTTTTTTCAGTATTTGAACTTGGGCGGGGGGGGAACCCTCTCTCTTTCATTATATATCTATCAATCTATCTCTCTATGTAATCTGTCTATCTCTATCTAGCTATCTATCTATATATCTGTATCTACCTATCTCTCTCTCTATTATATATATATTGACTTCCGGGAATAGGCCGGAGGACGTCCGGGAAAGACCGGAGGACACTGGGAAAGACCAGAACCAAGGGCTCTGTGGGCTGGCTCCCCACTTTGCCTTAAACATGTGGCTACTAAAAATAAAAGGAAAAGATGCTCCCAGGATTCACCGAAAGGGGGAGAGAATGATGAATCCATCGGTGCTCAACCAATCATGACTGCAAATCCCAAACGGACTATGAACATGGACCAAATGGAATATCCATGTGTCTGTGGAAAGCGTTTCGCTACCACCCGTGGCATGAAGATCCACAGAACAAAGATGGGATGTGTGAAGACTCATCTGAATGAGCAGCAGCGCACTGCATCAGCAGATAAGACGTCGGAAGACCAAGGCCAGGATTTAAACCACAGTGCCAAGGACATCCACGCTGTTGGTTCGGATGAGGAATTTGCACAGGCCCTCGATGCCAGGCGCCTGAAACTCAACCTGCCACGAGCAAACGAAACTGAAGATTGGGAGAAACTGGATGCAAAAATCGTCCAAAGACTCGATGCACTGATAGGGAAAAGCACCCTGGAACACAAACTAGCCACATATGGGGACATTGTGTATGCCACATGTAGAGACGCCTATGGAGCAAAA
Organism: Conus canariensis; assembly: GCA_033310375.1. Lineage (NCBI taxonomy): Eukaryota > Metazoa > Mollusca > Gastropoda > Neogastropoda > Conidae > Conus > Conus canariensis. Next base: position 46,157,605 of record CM065746.1, read on the forward strand.
CTACCCAAAGAGAAAACACCTCCAAAGAAATCCAGACGCCAAGAAAAGATGGACAAGATCAGGGTCCAAAAGAAAAACCTCAAGATGCAAATGAAGACCGCACTGCCAGCTGAAAAACAAGGCTTGGAAAAACTGTGGAAAGACCTGAAAGAAAAACACAGTGCCCTCAGCAAAGCGGAATCTGCGAGGAAGAGGAAGAGCAAAAAGAAGAAGACACAAGAGCGCTTCTTCAGAGACCCCTTCCAGTTTGCCAGAACACTGTTTGAGCAGCCAAAATCTGGGACCCTAAGTGTGGACAAAGGAGTTCTTGAGCAGCATCTGAGGAAAACATACTCTGACCCACAGAGCAAAGCACCACTCGACATTCAAGGTCTGGTGTGGCCAACCAACCCTGAGGAACAGTTCAATGGCAAGCCTCCAACGTTGGCGGAAATCAAGAAGGTGGTCGACAAAGCCAGAGCCAAATCATCACCAGGGCCAAACGGAATACCTTACCAGCTTTACAAGAAATGTCCCAAGGTGCTGGAGTGGCTCCACAGGCTGCTGCGATCGGCTTGGAGAAACCAGAAGATCAGCGGCCAGTGGATGACGGCAGATGGTGTGTACATCCCCAAAGAGCAAAACTCAAGTGACATTAGCCAGTTCAGGCCAATATCACTACTGAACGTCGAAGGGAAAATCTTCTTCTCTGTCATGGCAGCAAGGCTGACCAAGTACCTGATGGAAAACAAGTACTTGGATGTGTCAGTCCAGAAAGGTGGCATCCCAGGCGTGGCGGGCTGTGTAGAACACGCCACAATGATCTGGGACGCAATCCAAAAAGCAAAAACAGAAAAGAGAGACCTGGACGTAGTGTGGCTTGATCTGGCAAACGCATATGGATCTGTGCCCCATGAGATGATACAGTTGGCTCTTGAGATGTACCATGTGCCAAAGAACATCTGCGACATGCTCAAGAAGTACTTCAATGGCTTCTCAATGCGGTTCTCTACCAAGGAGTACACAACAGACTGGATCAACTTGGAAGTGGGTATTGCAATGGGCTGTGCAATTTCCCCAATACTGTTCGTGCTGGCAATGGAACTCATCTTGAAAGCAGCAACAAACAACGCGAGACAAACAGACCTTGGCGATGGATACAAGATGCCTCCTCTCAAGGCCTTCATGGATGACACTACAGTGATTTCATCCAGAGAAGACGAGACACGTCATGTGCTGGAGAGGCTGGACGACATAGTTGCCTCATCCAGAATGAAGTTCAAGCCAAAGAAATCACGGAGTCTCTCACTGAGGAAAGGAAAAGTGGCCGGATCTGTGGTCTTCAGTGTTGCCAACCAGGCCATTCCAACAGTTACAGAAGAACCAGTCAAGAGCCTTGGAAGATGGTATGATGATACGCTGAAAGACACACAAAGAGCAAAAGAAACCAAGCAGATGGCGGAGGAAGGCTTGGAGACCATTGACCAGTGTGGGCTCCCTGGCAAATACAAGGTCTGGTGTCTGCAGTTCATGCTGATACCAAAGCTGCTATGGCCTCTGATGATATACGACATCTGCACCAGCATAGTGGAGGCAATGGAAGCCAAAATCAACAAGTTCACAAGGAAATGGCTTGGTGTCCCACCCTGTCTGACTGACATAGCGCTGTACTGTCGCCAAGCAAAGCTGAAACTACCCCTGAAATCCATCCTGGAGGAATACAAAGCAGGGAAGATCAGACTTCAAAGCATGCTGGAGGACTCAGGAGACAAGGTGGTAGAAGCAATTAAGCCCCAGCTGAAGACAGGCAGAAAATGGAAAGTTCAAGAGGCGATGGATTCTGCAAAAGAAAGTCTCAAGATCAGAGAAATAACAGGACACACACAGACCAACAGACAGGGACTGGGGGTGACCAAAACTGAATGGTGGTCAAAGGCCAAAGGAAAAGCCAAAAGAGACATGATGATTCAGGAGATGAGAAAAGAAGAAGACCAAAAAAGACTCCAAAAAGCAGTCCAGCAGAGCCAGCAAGGGCAATGGACAACGTGGGAGAATGCACTCCAAAGAAGTCTCACTTGGAATGACATTTGGCACATGGCCCCTCTCAGGATCAGCTTCATTCTCAGATCTGCATATGACCTTCTGCCCTCAAATGCAAACCTGGTGAAGTGGGGGAAAACAGACGATCCTGCATGCCCCCTCTGCCATGAAAAACAAACAGTGGAGCATGTCCTAAGCTCATGTAAAGTAGCCCTGGCTCAAGGAAGGTACACATGGAGGCACAACCAAGTGCTCAAAGAAATTGTACAAGTAGTCTGGGCTAGTACCAACACCACAAAAGGGAAAATCAGGACTCCAAAAGCACCCGCAACATTCTTCACGGCAGGAGGCAGCAAATCATGGCCAAGAACAACAGTGCCACTCGAAACATGCAGGCAGAGTCTGCTGGACGGGGCAGATGACTGGGAGTGCACTGCAGACCTCCCAGAATGGAAGAGTCACCCAGAGATCATCAGCAAGAGTGGCATGAGACCAGACATAGTAGTCCACTCTAAGTCAACCAAGCAGCTGATCATGATCGAGCTCACGGTGCCATATGAGAACAGAATGGAGGCAGCTCAAATCTACAAGACTGAAAAGTATGCTGATCTGGCAAACAGCCTGAGGAGAGAAGGCTATCAGGTCAAAGTCCTCACTGCAGAAATTGGAGCTAGGGGGTTTGTAGGAACGTCTGCATACAGCCTCATGAAACAGCTCTCAGTTGCAGGGAAGGAAAAAACCAGAGCCCTGAAAGCAATGGCAGAAGCGGCAGAGAGGTGTTCAAGCTGGATCTGGTCAAGGAGGAACAAAAGTGAACTTCATAAGGCTTAATTTCCCTACAAATATCAGGTGTCCCTGTGGCTCAGTGGTTAAAGCGCGAGTCATTAAGTGGAAAATGAGCATGTCCAGAGGGTCATGGGTTCGAATCCCAGCCATGGCTCGTCCCAAGATGGGAAAAAAAAGGGGCAGCAGAGGGACATCCGGAGTCATGAACCGGGTGTGGCCCAACCCCCCTAGAGTGTCAGGAGATAAGGGCCGAAACACTTGCTTGAAGGGGGCTTCTCTTCTGAGGACTCTCTGCTGCCACGCTCTCCACGAGTTTCTTTCTACTATATACATATATACCATATTCATTCTCATGTACATATATTGACATCCTAACTCATCAAGAGATGTCAGTCAAGGAGTCTCCAGAAAAGTTTCAGTATTCTATTGTAGATTGTAATGAATTTCAGGATGGACGACATGGTCACCATCCGAAGTTCAGGATTGGTAAGATAGATGACATGGTCACAATCCAAATTTCAGGATTGGTAATATGGATGACATGGTCACCGTCCGAAGTTCAGGATTGGTAATATGGATGACATGGTTACCGTCCGAAGTTCAGCATTGGTAATATGGATGACATGGTCACCGTCCGAAGTTCAGGATTGGTAATATGGATGACATGGTCACCGTCCGAAGTTCAGGATTGGTAATATGGATGACATGGTCACCGTCCGAAGTTCAGGATTGGTAATATGGATGACATGGTTACCGTCCGAAGTTCAGGATTGGTAATATGGATGACATGGTCACCGTCCGAAGTTCAGGATTGGTAATATGGATGACATGGTCACCGTCCGAAGTTCAGGATTGGTAATATGGATGACATGGTCACCGTCCGAAATTCAGGATTGGTAATATGGATGACATGGTCACCGTTCGAAGTTCAGGATTGGTAATATGGATGACATGGTCACCATCCGAAGTTCAGGATTGGTAATATGGATGACATGGTCACCGTCCGAAGTTCAGGATTAGTAATATGGATGACATGGTCACCGTCCGAAGTTCAGGATTGGTAATATGGATGACATGGTCACCATCCGAAGTTCAGGATTGGTGGGATGATCCCAAGTCTGTTTCATGTTTGGAAATACTCCCCCATGTATGTGAGGGTTGATGACTTGTCTGCCCTTTCTGTGCAGCTGCGTGAAGAGGAAGAAGAGCTGCAGAGGTTGATGGCAGTGCAGGATCTGATGGTGGAAGAAGATGATGAAGCTTTTGATGTGAGTGAGGTTTTTATGGTGGTCATAAGGACGATGAAGCATTTATCAAAATGACTTGATCTGTGTAGACTGTGATGAATTAGCGACGATGAAGCACTGAATGAAATGACTTTACTCTGATAATAAAGAAAGAAAAATGATCTAGTAAAACATATACAGATTTTGTTGCATGGTTTCTGGGTTTTACCAAATAAATTAATCCGTGTTTTAATTTATAAAAACTTTCCTGAAGCATTTATCAAAGTGACGCTGTCTATGATGAATTAATGGATTAAACATTAAATGAAATGACTTTATCTGTGTACTAATATATCTGTATATGTTCAGTATTTATTTTAAAAATATACTTGAAGTAGAGATAAGGAACATATATATATATATATATATATATATATATATATATACTGTATTAAAAGCAATTTAAAATCAAGCTTAAAACCTACAGATCTGTTTCGAGCTGTCAGTGCGGTCGTCAGGGTGTAGTGAGCTTGTATTGCCAGTGTTGTATATATATATAGCTTGCTGCTGTTTTTCCCCGTGCTACATGTGTTTCAGGTGTTTTTGTTCACTGTTAGGAACTTCCATCTGTGTCTGCAATTGTTAACCATTTCTGTTCTGATATTTAAAGTTGCTAATTGTGGTTTACATAGTATGATGTATTTCTCTGTTAGGCATAGATTACATCTTTTTGAAGTGTTGTTGTATGGTGCTGCTCTTTTTAAGATTTTCCAAGATATGTTGTAGTCTGTGTTTTTGTCTTTATGTTTCCAGATATATTTACTCAGTTCTGTTTGGTTTTTATATTTTTCTTTGTTGAATGATTGTTTATGGTTTGCATATCTAGTTTTGAATTGGTTACCAGTGATACCTACATACGTTTCTTCTGCGTTCTCTGATGTTACAATGGCTTGGTACACAGAGTAGAGATCACAGCAGCTAGAGAAGCCTTTATTACACTTAAAGACCACAAACCCAATTTCTTGAACAATCCAACATGTAGATTGATAAACCCTTCCAAATCTGAGCTAGGGAAAATTAGTAAAAAAAAATCTTAGAGAAAACCATAAAAAGCATAAAAGAAAACACTGAATTCAATCTCTGGAAAAACACATATGAAGTCATACAATGGTTCAAAAAACTCAACAAACAAGAAAATACAGTTTTTATAATATTCGACATAGTAGATTTCTACCCATCTATAGATGAAAAGCTACTAACTAAAGCTATAAGATTTGCCAACAAGTACACAGAAATATCAGGGTCAGAAATGGAAATCATTTTCCATACAAAGAAAACTTTACTGCACAGTAAAAATGAAACCTGGATTAAAAACACAAACAGGAATTCAACTTTTGATGTCACGATGGGATCATATGATGGTGCCGAAACTTGCGAACTTGTAGGACTATTCATGTTATCCCATATTCAAAAAAAACTTGGAAAACAAACTGGACTGTACAGGGATGACGGCCTTGCAGCTCTGAATGACAACCCTAGGAATATCGAAAATAAGAAAAAAGAATTGTGTAAAATTTTCCACAACCAAAACTTAAAAATCACCATAGAAGCAAACAAAAAGATAGTGAACTATTTAGACATAACGTTAGACCTCAACCAACATACATATAAACCATACAAGAAACCAAATGACACGCCTGTTTATGTAAACATCAAAAGCAATCACCCACCCTCCATACTGAAAACAATACCCAAAAGCATAAACAAAAGACTGTCTAATTTGTCATGTAACGAAACAGTATTCAACAATGCTACAGCTGAGTACCAAGAGGCGTTACATAAAAGTGGCTACAATTATAAACTACAATACGATCCAGACAACGATACAAAAAGATGCAGAAAGAACAGGAAAAGGAACATCATATGGTACAACCCCCCATATGATGCAAGAGCCAAAACAAATGTAGGGAAAGAATTCTTCAAAATTTTGACATCATCCTTCCCAAAAGACCATAAATTATTTAAGATATTCAATAAAAATAACATCAAATTATCATATTCATGTATGCCAAATCTCAAAAATGCCATTGATTCGGCAAATAAAATGAAAAATAACACAGAGAAAAATGAGGGTGACAAAAGGAAATCTTGTAACTGTACCAAAAAAGAACAGTGCCCTCTAAGCAACAAATGCCTTTACAGCAACATTGTGTACCAAGCCATTGTAACATCAGAGAACGCAGAAGAAACGTATGTAGGTATCACTGGTAACCAATTCAAAACTAGATATGCAAACCATAAACAATCATTCAACAAAGAAAAATATAAAAACCAAACAGAACTGAGTAAATATATCTGGAAACATAAAGACAAAAACACAGACTACAACATATCTTGGAAAATCTTAAAAAGAGCAGCACCATACAACAACACTTCAAAAAGATGTAATCTATGCCTAACAGAGAAATACATCATACTATGTAAACCACAATTAGCAACTTTAAATATCAGAACAGAAATGGTTAACAATTGCAGACACAGATGGAAGTTCCTAACAGTGAACAAAAACACCTGAAACACATGTAGCACGGGGAAAAACAGCAGCAAGCTATATATACACACAACACTGGCAATACAAGCTCACTACACCCTGACGACCGCACTGACAGCGCGAAACAGATCTGTAGGTTTTAAGCTTGATTTTAACTTGCTTTTAATACAGCAAATGCCGCTCCCACTCTGGTCAAGCACTCTTTTTAATATAACGTTGATCCTCAGTACTACCCTCTATATATATATATATATATTATATCTGTCTGCCTGCCTGTCTGTCTGTCTGTATGTCTATCTGTCCCTCTCTTTCTCTGTCTGTCTCTCTTGGTCACTGTCTCTCTGTCTCTATGTCTGTCTGTCTCTCTCTTTCTCCATCCTTCAACCCCCCTTCCCCCCCCCCCCCCCCCCCCCCTTTAACTACATCATCGCCCCGTCCTGTTTATGTGTGTGTGTGTGTGTGTGTGTTCTATGCACGCGCTCGTTTGTTTGGATGTTTGTGAACATGTGCACATTGACGTTAGTTCATTACAACAATGTAATAGGTTGCTAATGGTTCTCCTTTTCTTCATTCCTATGTAACAGGCATCTGGTGGAAGTTGTTCTTTTTCTCCTTCTCTGAACGTGGAACACCCCCCACCCCCCCACCCCCCCCACCCCTCCCCGCCCCTCCCCACCCCCCCACCCCCCCACCCCTCCCCACCCCTCCCTCTCTCTCTCTCTCTCTCTCTCTCTCTCTCTCTCTCACATTGTACATGTCAATGTCGTGGTCTGTGGTGGTAGTCAAAATTATGGCCAACCTACTGTTGTCATTTCAGACCCTTTGCCCCTCAACCCCCCCTCCCCCCCCCCCCCCCCCGCTCCCCACCTCCACCCTCCCTCACCCCTCACTCCCCTCCAAATTTTATGCTTCTATTGATCGATGTTTTATACTCAAATGAGTCAGTGTTTTATTTAAAACATTTTAATTAATGTGCCTTTATCCATCTGCATACATTCGTGGTTCGTGCTCAGGGACTGAGGGTGGAGAATGCGAGCGTTTTTACTTTTACAGTCTGTACCCCCTGAAGAAGGCAATTAAAGCTGAAAATTTGGGAAATTTTAATCTTGTTTGTTTGGATTTTTATCTACTTTGACTGTTTACATATATATATATATGTATATGTACATGTATACGTATGCATGTATATCCTGTGTAGAGTATCACAGGCCTGTAGACAGTCCTCAGAAAACTTTGCAATGGAGAGAGAGCGAGAGAGAGACACAGAGAGAGAGACAGAGAGAGACTGAGAGAGAGAGAGAGAGAGAGAGCGAGAGAGAAACAGAGAGCGAGAGAGAGAGAGGAAAGACAGGAGGGAGGGAGCAGGGTTGATTGAATTTTTGCATTGCTGCATAGGAAAAACCTGACAGTGCAGGAGGAAGGTGGGAGGTGAAGGGATGGGGAGGAATTCATGCTGCTACACAAATAAAACTTTAGATGGGATGGGATGGGGGTGAGGGCTGGATGAATTTACACTGCTTCACAAAGAAGGAAACAGAACAATGCTCATTGTGTATGTGTCTTCTTTTGCTGTTGCACATACATGAACTGTTGATGCCACATCTTCAGAACTTTGAAAAAACTGTTTTACTTGATCAAGGATTGAGATTTTTAGGCAGAGTTTACTCATTCAGTCTGTCCTTGCTAAGCTATATTATGCAGCTTCATTCTTCATTCTTGTAGTTCTGTTGCTCATTATTTATATGTCTTCTTTATATTATGCAGCTTCATTCCTCATTCTTGTAGTTCTGTTGCTCATTATTTATATGTCTTCTTTATATTATGCAGCTTCATTCCTCATTCTTGTAGTTCTATCGCTCATTATTTATATGTCTTCTTTATATTATGCAGCTTCATTCCTCATTCTTGTAGTTCTATCGCTCATTATTTATATGTCTTCTTTATATTATGCAGCTTCATTCCTCATTCTTGTAGTTCTATTGCTCATTATTTATATGTCTTCTTTATATTATGCAACTTCATTCCTCATTCTTGTAGTTCTATTGCTCATTATTTATATGTCTTCTTTATATTATGCAACTTCATTCTTCATTCTTGTAGTTCTATTGCTCATTATTTATATGTCTTCTTTCACAATCGCACAATATACATGTGCCAGTGCCGCTTCTTTGTGATTCTGGACCGATTGGCTCAGTATGATCGTTAATGTTCTGAATCATGTGGCTTCATATGATCATTAATGTTCTGAATCATGTGACTCAGTATGATCGTTAATGTTTTGAATCATGTGACTCAGTATGATCGTTAATGTTCTGAATCATGTGGCTCAGTATGATCGTTAATGTTCTGAATCATGTGGCTCAGTATGATCGTTAATGTTCTGAATCATGTGGCTCCGTATGATCGTTAATGTTCTGAATCATGTGGCTCCATATGATCGTTAATGTTCTGAATCATGTGGCTCCGTATGATCGTTAATGTTCTGAATCATATGGCTCCATATGATCATTAATGTTCTGAATCATGTGGCTCCGTATGATCGCTAATGTTCTGAATCATATGGTTCCGTATGATCGCTAATGTTCTGAATTATATGGCTCCGTATGATCGTTAATGTTCTGAATCATGTGGCTCCGTATGATCATTAATGTTCTGAATCATGTGGCTTCGTATGATCATTAATGTTCTGAATCATGTGGCTCCGTATGATCGTTAATGTTCTGAATCATGTGGCTTCGTATGATCATTGATGTTCTGAATCATGTAGTTCAGTATGATCATTAATGTTCTGAATCATGTGGCTTCGTATGGTCTTTAATGTTCTGAATCATGAATGTCAGATTTGTTTGTCCACCTCAGTCTTTTCCCGATAGTGTCTCATGAGATCAGCTGGAAATTGTTTATCTTTGGGCGATGAAGATCTCACCTCCCTGTTGATAAAGATGAGTACTAAGTGATGGATTGATTGTGTTCCCTGTGTTGCGATGTTGCAGACGGCCCTTAGGAACGCTGGTTTCCAGCGTGTGGAGGAGCTGCAGTCTGCCGTGGACAAGCTTACTCTCAGTGTGCAGAGAGCACAGGCCAAGATTCTGGGAATCGAACCTCCTCCCCTTGAAAATGATGTGTGTAAAATCGTAGTGGATGGTTTGGAAATTAGTGAGTCAGAAGAGTTTGAATCATTCTGAAAAGCTTCAGAATTTACAGGAAAGAAAGAAGGAGAGAGAGAGAGAGAAAGCGAGAATGAAGACAATGGGAACTGACCTTCAGCACATTTAGTGTAAATGGTGATGAACAAAAGGTTGGATTGTAGAAAACCCTAAAATAAGACCTTGAATCTTGCTTGACAATCGGGTTTGTAAATTGCTAGCTGATGTTCTGAAACTGAAGTTTTGCCTATGTAGAAGTGGTTTGCAAGCTGTCACTTAGCCAGCTTTTAGATTGAAGAATGCAAGGACTTTGGAATGAAAACCTTGTGTCTCTGAACATAGTGCATAGTGGTTGTAGTTTTTAATTCATGATTTTGTTTGTGTGTTTGTTTGTTGCTATAATATCATCTAAGCCATTTACACTCTGGTCTGGCTCCCCTATACCTATGCCACATCTGAACTCTTTCACTCACAGTTTGGCGGCTGTAGTTTATATGGAACCATCATGATAAGTTTGTCTTAGGATTGCTCACCAGAGAAGACAATGCTCTGATGTTTAGTCATTGGATGGTGTTCAGTTGTTTCTATTCTGATTCAGCATGTGCTCGTTAAGGCATCCAAGTAATGACACTAACTGCTTCAAAATCACTGTGTTTTCCGCATAGCTTTTCATTAACCGTTTCACTACCAGACATTCTATTTCGCATAAATCCCCATCGCCAGCCATTTTTGAAAAAACTCTTATTTCATACCAGCATGTGTGAAACGCGGATATCTCTGGAACTAAACAACCAATTCTCATGCCGTTTTTTTTTTTTTTTTTTTTTTTTGTAAAATGGAGGAGATACACTGTATTTTTATTGTATTATAACATGTTAGTAATGGTTAGTCTCAACAATTGCAATTTTTTTTAGTAATTTCAAGTGCAAAAAAAAATGCAAACTGAAAAAAATGAATTATCTTTCCTCTCAATGTAAAAAAGAAGAAAGCATGCCAACAAACTCTCAACAAGGGAGGAAAAATACTCCACTCACCGAATGAAGACCAGGAAGTATGGTATATCCAACAGAAAATGGAAGAAACAGCCATAAATCCACATAGTCCGATAGCAGAAAACTGGTGATGGCAGTGCACAATAGACAAGAAAGTGTCAAGTTTGTGGTTATGTCCAGGGTTTAGTTTTCAGACGGAATGACCGCTATAAATGACTCTATTCCTGCTGTCTATGTTGTACACAAGATGACTGGGCAAACTTAGAGGCATTAGTCCAGCCCATGGATCAGCTGACTGGCGGCCTTCCAGAAATCTTGCTGTGTGTAATAAAAGTTCACAGCTGACGGTGGGGCCCATAGGCAGCTCACAGGTTTAACACTGAAAACAGGTCTGCACTCTCTTCCATCCTCTTTGTGTCCTGGAGCTACAGAAAGTGCAGTCAAGATGGCTGTCATCATCTGGTTTTTTTTTCTTTAAAAGTCGCTCCATCAAGCATGCCAGTGGTTGGACCGTGTCATCATCAGCTGGAATGCAGCATCAGAGAAGAAGAGCTGAAAGTAGTCCACAGGTTGAAAATCATCCTTGTTCACAGCACTCCTGAAACAGCATTCAGAGGAATAATTAGTGATATGACTCATGAGGTGATGCAGAAAAGCATTCATACACACACACACGCACGCACGCACGCACGCACACACACACAGACACACGCACGCACACACACACACACACACACTCACCAACACACACACACACGCACACACACACACACACACACACACACACACACACACACACACACACTTCTTATGCCCAACTAGTACACACATGAAAGAAAGAAAAAGGGAAAACACACACACACACACACACACACACACACACACACACACACACACATTTATGCCTAACTGGTACACACATGAAAGAAAGAAAAAGGGAACACACACACACACCCCCCTCCCTTTCATTCTCACTGTTGAACGCAATATTATATTTATGAAAACAAAGTCATTCACTTGCCTGTTGGTTTCTGGAACCAGGGGAGCTATTCAAGCTGATCATAATTCCCACTCCAACTCATCTCTGCAGCAGACCTCTGACACGTGTCAGTCAGCCATGCCCCCTTCGACCTCGACCTCCAAGCCAGCTGTGTTTGAAGTTCATTGTCTCTTACAAGTCGCATTCGACTATTTGTGTTGGTCTCCCCCTCACATACCATAAAGTTCGGTCTATTGAGCGCACCTGTATATAAGCCGCACCCACTAATTTTTTTTTTTAATCTGAACTTTTTTCACAAATAAGCCGCACCGGTTTATAAGCCGCAGATATATACAACAGTCCGATGTGCCGCAGGCAGCAGTTGGCCAAGCGTTGAGTTAACATAGTGTTGAAAATCAACACATACAATGTCTTCATTGCATTCATTGGCGTTTAAATAGGTCAGAATACAAGAGCATGTTTCCAGCTTTACTTCAGTTTTTTTTTTTTTTTTTTAAGTACGATGTGTTTTAAATCAATTAGAATCGAAGTTTTTATGAGGCTTCTTACAAGTGTTGTCTTTCCAACATCATTGCTTAAAAAAAAACACGAAAAAAAACAACACATTAACGATGCGCTAGAAAGGCAGTTCTCTCCTGCATTCATTGGTGTATCAAGCTAAGCGATTGGTTGAGTACTCGAAAGCGCAAGCCAATCAAAGCGAAGGTATCAAATGCAAACCTTCACTCCCTGTCCACGATTTCAACAATGGCGGAACGAAGCCGAGGTCTGACAATGACCGAGTCGAATGCGCTAATCGTTTTTGAATTGCAAGACGCACTTGGTAAGATAACGCACTTTCTTTGGCTCTTCCAGAACAAAGAGAGTTCCTTCCCTTTGCTGGACATCCCTGAGATGTTGACCCAAACCAGAACATTAATGAAACGATTCGATCGTTTTATTTCGCTTAATACCGTGCCAGTGCTTAGTTATTTTGTTCGTAAATCAGCTGGTGTTAGTCAAGATAACAGGTCGGAAACGGTCCACACATTGCGCCGTTCGAAGCGATCATATTTTTGTAGAAGACAAACTGATGAAAAAAGATATCAGTAATGGGCTTTACTTATGTCGATTCCTGTATTTCTGAACGGGTTACTGATTCCATTACACGATTACAGAGAAAATCGTTGTTAAAAGCATAATAAAAATTCATGAACAGTAAACACGATATGGTGAGTTACAGAGAAGCTAAGAATAGACGAGGGTGTGATGCTCCTGAAATCGGAAAAATCTGCAAATAAGCCATATCGTTGTTTAAGCCGCAGAGTTTAAAGCTGGGGGAAAAAAGTCGCGGCTTATAGTCCGAACTTTACGGTACACTTTCAGCTGTCAGTCACTGCTGGTTGGCAGTGCCCAAACACTGGGCACACCTGCTGGGCCTGCGTCTTATCTTGTGTCTCGTCTGCTCTTCTCTCCTCACCACTTGACATGCGTCCAACGCCTCACTTGGCAGTAATTCGGTCAAGCTCTCGCTATCCCATAATGTTTCCAAGTCACCATCTTGGTGTTCTTCATCTGAAGCAGGATCAACTGACCGTCTATTCAGTATTTCCAGCACCTGATCTGTGGTAAATGTACGGCGAGGTCGAGTATGTGAAGTGCTTGGTTGTGACGTCATAGTGAATGGAAAAACAATCAGTATAAAATTGATTAGAACACTTAACTGAACAGCACTCTGACAAAGCAAATGGATGTGAGCACAGGTCAGGGAATCCCCAAACTATGACATTTATTGTTGGCTTTCTATCTCATCAACTTGGAGAGTTAGAGTATCGGGAGTAGGGTAACCGTAGTTGGTTGCATGTCGGCGGTGAGCCACATGGTCGCAGAAATGCGACGTCAGCGGCATAAGGGTTAATGCCACAATCACTTTCTTTGGCTCTTCCAGAACAAAGAGAGTTCCTTCCCTTTGCTGGACATCCCTGATGAGATGCTGACCCGTGACCAGCTGGAGGTCAAGAAACGCCAGCGAATCCTGAAAAGCGCACAGCAGGGACGTGCCAAAGCCCAGGCTCTGCAGCGAGAACGACGGCAAAAGGTGGGAAGGACTGGGACAGTGGGGGGAATGAGGGAGGGGGAGGAAGGGGGCGGAGGAGGGGGATTTACAAAACGAACACCAGTGCTTTTGTCTCCAGCCAAAAAAGCTATTAGTCATGTGCATGATTTTAGACAGGAAAAATTTTGCTATTGGCATGCATGTCTTACATTTCTGTGTAATTTTATGTTTTCAGTATGCTCACAGTGAATAATGAATTGGAGGTTAGTATTGTCACTATCACTGATAGCTTCTCACCATCAGGTAACTCTTTCTCAGTGACTTTTCAGCCAGCTCTTTACAGTATAGATGTAAGTGCGTTATTGAGGCAGCTTGTAGCACATATGTCATCTGCCTTTTCAGGAACTTCTGGAAGAAAGGCGTCTGGAGCAGCGTCGGCAGTGCGACTTCCAAGGCTGGCTCACTGAAGTGCGCCAGAAGCGCAACAAAATCCTGGAGTCGCGCAACACTCGCCGCCAGAAAAAGGCCAACATGGCCAAGCGTGGCACGCTGGCATCCCAACAACGCATGCGCATCATTTCGCAGTTGGCAGCACGTACGTTGACGGATATATTACACATAGCACCATTTCACAGCTGTCATAGCGTACATTGACAGATATATTACACATAGCACCATTTCACAGCTGTCATAGCGTGCGTTGACGGATATATTACATATAGCATCATTTCACAGCTGTCATAACGTATGTTGACAGGTATATTACACATAGCATCTTTTTAGAGCTGTCATAGCGTATGTTGACAGATATATTACACATAGCATCATTTCAGAGCTGTCATAACGTGCGTTGACAGATATATTACACATAGCATCATTTCAGAGCTGTCATAACATATGTTGACAGATATATTACATATAGCATCATTTCAGAGCTGTCATAACGTATGTTGACAGATATATTACACATAGCATCATTTCAGAGTTGTCATAACGTATGTTGACAGATATATTACATATAGCATCATTTCAGAGTTGTCATAACGTATGTTGACAGATATATTACACATAGCATCATTTCAGAGCTGTCATAACGTCGTTGACAGATATATTGCACATAGCATCATTTCAGAGCTGTCATAACTATGTTGACAGATATATTACATATAGCATCATTTCAGAGCTGTCATAACATATGTTGACAGATATATTACATATAGCATCATTTCAGAGCTGTCATAACATATGTTGACAGATATATTACAATAGCATCATTTCAGAGCTGTCATAACATATGTTGACAGATATATTACATATAGCATCATTTCAGAGCTGTCATAACGTATGTTGACAGATATATTACACATAGCATCATTTCAGAGTTGTCATAACGTATGTTGACAGATATATACATATAGCATCATTTCAGAGTTGTCATAACGTATGTTGACAGATATATTTCACATAGCATCATTTCAGAGCTGTCATAACGTATGTTGACAGATATAGCATCATTTCAGAGCTGTCATAACGTATGTTGACAGATATAGCATCATTTCAGAGCTGTCATAACGTATGTTGACAGATATAGCATCATTTCAGAGCTGTCATAACGTATGTTGACAGATATAGCATCATTTCAGAGCTGTCATAACGTATGTTGACAGATATAGCATCATTTCAGAGCTGTCATAACGTATGTGACAGATATAGCATATTTCAGAGCTGTCATAACTATGTTGACAGATATATTACATTAGCATCATTTCAGAGCTGTCATAACGTATGTTGACAGATATAGCATTATTTCAGAGTTGGCAGCGCATACGTTGACAGACACGTACTTGATCCATTTTAATTGGAGTGAACATCTCTTGATAGCATTTCACTGAAAAACATTCAGTTTGAATTCAGTTTTCAAAGGCTTTACGGGGAGTGGGTAGGAAGGAAGGGTCATGTTACCTTTGCTCTCAACATAACTCTTCCATGATGTCAGCCAAGCAGCGCTCAGTGTCTGAGACTCCTCTGGCTTTAGCTTTGCAGAGTCAGGGCTGAAGTTGTCCAGCAGTAACATCATGCATTTTACACATTAGCTTCCCATGATGTGTGGATGATCTCAAGCTGTCAGCACATAGTTTGGGAAGAGTTTTAGGTTTTAGACATCAGTGCAGTTGTGTTTTGCGTGCTAACACATGAACAAAACTTGGCACAACATGGTGCAGTGCAGTGCATACAATACAGAATGGAATCGACAGCACTGTAAGCATTTAATCGTTATTTTCCCTGCCATGTCCAGGGCTAACTTTTGATAATGGATTTCAGACAGTCTTCATGCTTCTCACCTTCCTTGTTGTAGCTTACCAGACATGTTTTGGATGTACTTCATTGTTCTGTTGTTCTTTTTCGCTTAAACCTACACTTTGACGCTGTAACAGAAGCGTGACATGTGCGACAGCCAGTAACCTTGGATAATTGTGCAGAAAACAAGAAGAAAGATGACAACTTTGGACAGAATGACGATGACTGGGATGTCTACAAGGAAATTGTGAGTGTGTTTACTTAAGAGTGTGTCACTGTGGGTGATTTATATGCTGTACTCTCCAGTATGTAATTTTAGTAGCAGATCTGGCTCAGTATGTATCTTTCAGATACAAGCATAATATTCTTTCCTTTCTCATCAATGATTCACACGCTGAAATTTGGTCAGTTACACGTTTCCCCGAAGATGGAGTATGGCTGCCTTAATGGCAGGATAAAAAAAAACGGTCATACACACAAAACTCCACTCCCTTTGTTGAGCAGATGGGATTAATACCTGCCTGTGTAGACAGGGAGTGTCCGCAGGAGTATCAGCCTGCGTACGCAGAAGAAGAAGGAGGTCAGGTACACTGGCTGTTCAGTTCTGTTCAAGTCGTTAAAAGCCCAGTCATGAGACATGAGATGAAGAAATGGTGACTGTGGAAGGCCGGGGTTGGGGACCATCTGCAGCCCCCATGGGTGCCAAAGGCACCACCCCAGTTGGAGGTCAGGCGGCAAAGTCCCCTGAACTACTCTTGTCTGTTTAAGTTTTGTTGTTCCATCTATTTGGAACTCACTGCCTTCGAATTTGTGAAACTCACCCTAGTTGTTTTCAAAGGAAGAATTTTTTTATTTTTATTTTTTTTTTAAGGCAGTTTATGAGTCATGGTTTTTCCCACATATGTATGCACAGTGCGTTGTACCATAGGTTATTACTTTGGGCATGAGAATGCTTAATAATTTTTCACCAGAGTTGCCTTATACAAATACTGCTATCCTTATCGTCATTAGATTTAGGCTGATCTGGAAGTGAGCTGGCAGTTTACTGATACAGGTTTTGCTCTGTGACATTCTTCACAATTCAGCCCACAGTGTTATTGCTTCAAAAGCCAGTGTGGTCATGAAACCGTTCCAGAACAATAGTATGGCTGTCATTTTTCAAAATTGTTTCCGATTCTTGGAATACAAAAAGTTCAGATGATTGAGCTTTTGGCCTCCATGGCCCTCAAAAAAAGTGTTACAATGTTGTAGTTTATAATATTACATGTTCTCTGTTGTGCACCAACAATGCTGTGGATTATAATGTTACATGTTGTCTGTTGTGCACCAACAATGCTGTGGTTTATAATGTTACATGTTGTCTGTTGTGCACCAACAATGCTGTGGTTTATAATGTTACATGTTGTCTGTTGTGCACTAACAATGCTGTGGTTTATAATGTTACATGTTGTCTGTTGTGCACCAACAATGCTGTGGTTTATAATGTTACATGTTGTCTGTTGTGCACCAACAATGCTGTGGTTTATAATGTTACGTGTTGTCTGTTGTGCACAACAATGCTGTGGTTTATAATGTTACTTGTTGTCTGTTGTGCACAACAATGTTGTGGTTTATAATGTAACGTGTTGTCTGTCGTGCACAGAACACTGAACAGGGCACCAGTGATTCAGAGGCGGAGGACGAGAAACTGGAAGAACTGGAAACCATGCTGAAGGAACACGATCCAGAATTTCAGAAGTGAGTTGTGTCGTTTTCTTCAATACTGTAATGATTTCATTTGTGTCGGTTGATTTGCTGGTGTGTCTGCCTGTCAGCAAGATAACTCAAAAACAACAGAATGGAGTGTAGTGAATTGGGATGGAAAGATGGAATGTGACCTATGGCCCGGGGATATATCTTTGAAATGTTGGTGAAGATCTGTGGTGCAGATCCAGATCAAGATGGAGATCCAAGATCAGACAGCAAGATTACGCAAAAAATTATTAAACCAATCATAGCAAAGCGTGGTGGAAAGATGGAACATGGTTCAAGAAAGATCCCATGAACGTTTTGTGTTGATCCGGATCAGAGCGTGGATCCTGAATCTGTTCGACCTTGGCGCAGGTCTGTGTTCTCCTGTGTGCCCTTGCTGTTGTGAGTAATCAGGATGGATGGATGGGTTGACCTGAAGACACGGAGATGTGTGAACGTGTGTGCCCTTCCTGTTGTGATGTCATCATGATGGATAAGTCGACCTGTTGCCCTTCCTGTTGTGTGTGTAATCATGATGGATGGGTCGACCTGTGTGCCCTTCCTGTTGTGAGTGTCATGATGGATGGGTTGACCTGTGTGCCCTTCCTGTTGTGAGTGTCATCATGATGGATGGTGACCTGGTGCCCTTCCTGTTGTGAGTAATCAGGATGGATGGGTTGACCTGTGTGCCCTTCCTGTTGTGAGTGTAATCATGATGGATGGGTCGACCTGTGTGCCCTTCCTGTTGTGAGTAATCAGGATGGATGGGTTGACCTGTGTGCCCTTCCTGTTGTGAGTGTAATCATGATGGATGGGTCGACCTGTGTGCCCTTCCTGTTGTGAGGGAATCAGATGGATGGGTCGACCTGGTGCCCTTCCTGTTGTGAGTAATCAGGATGGATGGGTTGACCTGTGTGCCCTTCCTGTTGTGAGTGTAATCATGATGGATGGGTTGACCTGTGTGCCCTTCCTGTTGTGAGTGTAATCATGATGGATGGGTTCTCCTGTGTGCCCTTCCTGATGTGAGTGTAATCATGATGGATGGGTTCTCCTGTGCGCCCTTCCTGTTGTGAGTGTCATCATAATGGATGGGTTGACCTGAAGACACGGAGATGTGTGCGTGTGTGTGTGTGTGTTTTGACTTGTAGCTTTTATATTTGTTTGCTTTTTTGTTGTTGACAGTATATATACAAAACAAACATGTAAGTAAGTAAAAGTGATAGAGCCAACAAATTTGTTGTTATACATCAGTCCAAGAAATGAAGATGAAGTCGGATCACCAGAACAAAAAAAAATGAATGTTCTGGTTTCACTTGAATAGATCGTAAATCGTAAATGTTTATAAACATCATGTTTTTGATTGATTGGTTGTTTTTGTTTGTGATGAAGTCATTGGGTAGGTAAGGGAGGAGTTTTCTGGTTGAGAAATAAAGATAAAAACTTACACACAAGATTTGATTTGAAGATTCTATCCTCAGGAGAGAAAATCCGCAACTTTTTGTGCTAGAATTGATGCAGAATTGATGCATATGGGTGAATTTAAAAACATTATTGCTAAGTTTTGTCAACATTTTGTTGTTTCAGAGAATTGGACATGGGAGGAATATCAGAGATGAACCTCGCAGAGTATTTCCAGGTTCATGTAGGAGTGGAACGTACACGGTGAGTTGGGAGATTGGAAGGGGAGGTTGGGGGTGGGGAGGAGAAGAGGTGGAGGGGAGGGGAATTAAGAGAAAGACATGCACACCTTATGTGTGCTTATATATATATATATATATATAGATAGATATCATACACAAGAAAACAAAACAACAACACTTTTCCGGACTGCAAATATTTCGGCGATTGCCTTTATCGATGCTTATTGATAGTGACGCATTGCAGAGATCGTCATCAGTATAATGACGTTTTTCTATAAACGCTACAATGACGTCAAGCTCACAATGATAACCACGTTCGCAAATTTTCAATTTCTTTCTAAGACTGGGAGGAGAGGGGAAGGGGGAGAGGGGGGGGGGGGGGGGGGGGGGGGGGGGGAAGAAGGAAAAAAAAAAAAAAAAAAAAAAATTCAGGGGGTGTCAGCCCTCACACACCACCCGCCCCCCCCCCCGCCCCCCCTCCCACTCCACACCCCCACCACCCCCTCCACCACCCCCTCACCCCCACCCCGCCCCCCACCCACCCCAAGTCCGCCCCCCCCCCCCCCCCCCCCCCCCCCCCGCCCAGATCACCCGACTCCACACCCCCATCCAACTCCCCATCTCACCCCACACCCATTCACTCATTCACCCACCTACCCCAAGAACACCCGCCCCCATCCCAGCCCCCAAGTCACGCATCCCCCAGTCCCTCGCCCCCCCCCCCCCCCCCCCCCCGGGACCCCCTAATTATTTGTATCCCCCGATCCCTGGGGACCCAAGCACCCAAGACCCTTAAACTCCCCCACCCCCTAACACCCAGGGACCCCACCTCCCTGCCCCCCGAGGTCCCCAGCCCATTCCCCAGGCCCCCCACTCTTGGGTCCCTGACCCCAGACCCTGGGCCATCTCTTATTCTCCCCTCACTCATCTCCCTCTCTGACCCGAGGATAGAGTTTCACTTGCATATGGGGCCGTCTGCCTCAAAACCTCCCCCTTCCAACCCTATCGCCGTCTCTGTCCTATCTCCCCTCTCTCTCCACTCACCAACCCCCCCATTATCTGCCCTTTTCACCTCTCTCCCTCCCTAACCAGTTAGGAGAGTCAGAAGTGTTGAAAGAAAGAAGAGGAGAGATGTGAAGAAAGAAGAGGAGAGATGTGAAAAAATACATGTGCGTGTCTGTATTCAGATGCGTGTATGTTTGTGTACTTGACTGTGCCTCAGTGTGCGTCTCTCAGTGAATCCTGCTGGCCATTCCTACTTTCCTTTTTCCTCTAAGCCTTCTCCCCGACTCCCATTCTTCTCTTGAGGATTCACTTCTCATGCCCTCCGTCCCTCAGAGCATTCCCTCCCCCCTTGGATAACTAATTATTCACAATCTACTCGTCTTTGTGGTCTCTCTTCTTTACCCTTTTTTTTTTTTTTTTTTTTTTGCTTTTGTTCACTTTGCCTCTCTTCTTTCTTCCACAATCATTCACATCTCTCCTCTTCTTTCTTCCACAATCATTCACATCTCTCCTCTTCTTCCATAATCATTCACATCTCTCCTCTTCTTCCACAATCATTCACATCTCTCCTCTTCTTTCTTCCACAATCATTCACATCTCTCCTCTTCTTTCTTCCACAATCATTCACATCTCTCGTCTTCTTCCATAATCATTCACATCTCTCCTCTTCTTCCTAATCATTCACATCTCTCCTCTTCTTCCATAATCATTCACATTCTCTCTCTCTTCTTCCACAATCATTCACATCTCTCCTCTTCTTTCTTCCACAATCATTCACATCTCTCCTCTTCTTTCTTCCAAATCATTCACATCTCTCCTCTTCTTCCATAATCATTCACATCTCTCTCTTCTTCCATATCATTCACACTCTCCTTCTTCCACAATCATTCACATCTCTCCTCTTCTTTCTTCCACAATCATTCACATCTCTCGTCTTCTTCCATAATCATTCACATCTCTCCTCTTCTTCCATAATCATTCACATCTCTCCTCTTCTTCCACAATCATTCACATCTCTCCTCTTCTTTCTTCCACAATCATTCACATCTCTCCTCTTCTTTCTTCCACAATCATTCACATCTCTCCTCTTCTTTCTTCCACAATCATTCACATCTCACCTCTTCTTTTCCACAATCATTCACATCTCACCTCTTCTTTCTTCCACAATCATTCACATCTCTCCTCTTCTTCCTTCCACAATCATTCACATCTCTCCTCTTCTTTCTTCCACAATCATTCACATCTCCCTCTTCTTTCTTCCACAGTCATTCGCATCTCTCCTCTTCTTTCTTCCACAATCATTCACATCTCTCCTCTTCTTTCTTCCACAATCATTCACATCTCTCCTCTTCTTTCTTCCACAATCATTCACATCTCTCCTCTTCTTTCTTCCACAATCATTCACATCTCTCCTCTTCTTTCTTCTGCAATCATTCACATCTCTCCTCTTCTTTCTTCTGCAATCATTCACATCTCTCCTCTTCTTTCTTCTACAATCATTCACATCTCTCCTCTTCTTTCTTCTACAATCATTCACATCTCTCCTCTTCTTTCTTCCACAATCATTCACATCTCTCCTCTTCTTTCTTCCACAATCATTCACATCTCTCCTCTTCTTTCTTCTACAATCATTCACATCTCTCCTCTTCTTTCTTCCACATTCACATCTCTCCTCTTCTTTCTTCCACAATCATTCACATCTCTCCTCTTCTTTCTTCCACAATCATTCACATCTCTCCTCTTCTTTCTTCTACAATCATTCACATCTCTCCTCTTCTTTCTTCCACATTCACATCTCTCCTCTTCTTTCTTCTACAATCATTCACATCTCTCCGCTTCTTCCATAATCATTCACATCTCTCCTCTTCTTTCTTCCACAATCATTCACATCTCTCCTCTTCTTTCTTCCACATTCACATCTCTCCTCTTCTTTCTTCCACAATCATTCACATCTCTCCTCTTCTTTCTTCCACAATCATTCACATCTCCCCTCTTCTTTCTTCCACAATCATTCACATCTCTCCTCTTCTTTCTTCCACAATCATTCACATCTCCCCTCTTCTTTCTTCCACAATCATTCACATCTCTCCTCTTCTTTCTTCCACAATCATTCACATCTCTCCTCTTCTTTCTTCCACAATCATTCACATCTCTCCTCATCTTTCTTCCACAATCATTCACATTTCTCCTCTTCTTTCTTCACATCTCGCCTGTCTTTTTTTTATCCTTCTTTTTTTTGCTTCCCTCTTTAATCACATTTCTCCTGTCTTTTTGAAGATCTTGTGTTTTCTTTCTTTCCTCATTACTTGCGCATCTCCTGTCTTGTTGATCCATACTCTTCTTTCTTCCTCCATTATTCACATCTCTCCTGTCTTTATGGTTCTTTCTCTCCTCCCCCCCACCCTCCTTTATTCACATCTCTTGTCTTTTTCACTCTATCCTTCCTCTTCGTTCATCCTCCTTTCTTCACATCTCACCTTTTTTTTTTCTTTCTCTTCTTTGCCTCTGTAGTTACATCTCCTGTCTTTTTTATCCGTCCTCCTCTTTATCCCTTTCTTCACTCACCATCTCTCCTGCCTGCCCGATTCTGAGAGTCTGCCATTCCATCGTTTTATTTTGAATCATTGTGTTGTCCTTCATCTTGCCTGGTATTCTGTTCTCTCCCTCTCTCTAATCTGCCTTTTATCTTGTCTTCTCACAAATGTGTTTTTTTTATTTTCTCCTTTTCTCTTTCGCACACACACATAAGTGCACTATGTCTCTCCTTCTTCCTGTGGGTCTGTCCACAGAATTATTTCACCATGTGTTTTGTGTTTCAGAGTGCCAGAGCTGTTGTTCCAGCCGTCCATGCTGGGCGTAGAGCAGGCAGGGCTGGCAGAGACTGTGGACTACGTGCTGAAGAAGTTTGACCTGCCCGCCCAGAACAGACTGTGTCAGGTGCAGTGACGGTGATGTGACATGATAGAACAGAAACACAGGGATACAGTGCCTTCACGTTGTCTAACAGATGTTCTGATTATGTGCTTTATCAATGCG
Organism: Conus canariensis; assembly: GCA_033310375.1. Classification (NCBI taxonomy): domain Eukaryota; kingdom Metazoa; phylum Mollusca; class Gastropoda; order Neogastropoda; family Conidae; genus Conus; species Conus canariensis. The sequence goes on from CM065746.1 coordinate 46,181,070, forward strand.
TGTAGGTATGCCAGCACGTAGAATTAGGGCAGTTCCTTAACCCTCTTCAGTATGCACTTACCTGCGCTTAGTTATGCCGAAAACCTACAGCAAGAGAAGTAACTCTGTAATTTGAACATGGTTACCCAATTTAAAAATTAATTTAAAAGAGAGAAAAGGAAATAATGAAATGAAAATAATTTTTAAAATTCCTACGAATATATATGTTGCTATATCATAAGTTTGAAGAATGTCACATGAGCCATTTACTCGGGGGAAAAAAAATCTTCTTCTTCAGAACTTTCTTCAGAATCATTGTTCATCATATCTGGAACCGCATCCCAGTTGAAATCTAGGTCACTCTAAGCTTCATTACCCAGCACTTTCACCAAGTCTTATGCCATAAATCCTACAAATCACAGTATCTTCATCACTAAATCCCATTATAGAACGGCAGAAATCAAGGTTAGCCATGGTGAAAAACAGCATTTCGACCACAAAACTTAAAAAATTCATAACTCGAGAACTATGGCATGTATCGACTCGCGGTTTTTTTTGCAAATGGAAGTGAATCGCAACAGGAAAAACGAAGTCACGTTCTCACGAGACTTCCTTTTCTACGAGAAACATGGCGGCGCCCATTGTTGCCACGTGTTTTACCGGGCACTGGCAGGCGCTCAGCCTTTTGGCAGTGTGATTTCCGGTTGGGCACTAGCGGGCGCACGCTTGTCAAGAGAGTTAAAGAATCAGGCAACAGTATGAAGAAAAAGCTCTGTCAGAATGAACTCCAGATTTTTTTTTCGTTGTGCTAGCAGTGAAGAAAAATCAATAAACAAGACAACAAGAGTCAGCATCAGTCATCAAAGCCCAGCATCGGCCAAGAAGTGGTGGTTTTTGTTAGTACCTGGCGTTGCCTCCTCTAGCATCCAGAACCGCAGCACACCTCCTCACATGGAGTGGATCAGTTGGCTCTTGAATGCTATAAAGATGTTGCCCCACTCTTTGTACACCTCATCCCACATGTGGTGAATGGTGTTCAGGTAGGGATTGCAGGCTGGCCAGGGCTCAGGGTGGATATCTTTTGGTTACAAGATGTCCCAGGTAGCCTGGACGGTGTGTGGTCTGGTGTTGTTATGCTGCAGGACCTGGATAGAATGGTTGTCAGAAAAGGGTGGAATGTGGGACTGCAGGACCAATGGACGTGGACATGAGCAGTGATGCCTCATCCACGACCCACACCCAGAGTCAGACAGATGACAAAGTCAAGCTTGTGCTGGAGAGCGATGGCATACCACATCATGCTATGGGGTCTTCCCAGGGGTCCATTCCCAGCGTGGTGCTGTCAACATCGGTGCAGAGACATCCCCACAGGCGCCGCTTGCCACTGCGATGCTGATGCAGACACTGCGTTTGTTGGTGAGCAGACGTGACCTCCTCTGCTGATGATACCAATGCAGTTTTTGCTTTGCCCATTGCAGCTGGTTCTGGCAGTGGAGAGGAGACAGGCTGGGCCCCGTCGCTGGCCTCATGCATGCCAGGCCCTGGTCATCAGCCTAGTTGGCTCAGTGTCGCTGCTGAGGGTCTGTGGCGAGTCACAAGTGTGGCCCTAGCTCTTTCCAAGGCAGATCAGAAGGGATCTTGTCAGAAGGACGACTTGCCAGTCCAGGAGGTTCAGGGTCACACTGGGACTGCTAAGCCTGGAACAGTCTGTGACACTCTCTTTCCACTGAACAGCCTTGTAGATGGTAGACAATCAAAATCTGGCATTTGAAAGGGTTTGTAATCTCCCTCGCTGACTGGGTATCTTAAAGTCTTCCTGCTGATTTTTCTGCTGCCTTGTCAAACATGGCATGGCTCTAGCAATGAAAAGAGAAGGGTGCGCAGTGTTCTTTAGAGGGCTGGACCCTGATTACAATGTGTGCAACACAAAACATTTATGTGTCGCTTGTAAATGAGTCCTCAATCAACATGAGTGTCTGTCACACCCTTGGTCTTGTGCTCACCTGGCTTCATGCTTTTCTTATTCAGTTACCAAGTGGACTGGAATGAGAGAAGAAAGGGTCTTCACTTATTTCATAACCCCACCAATTGGAGTTTTCAATTTCATCAGTCACAGAAAAAAAAATTGTTCTATAATCGTAGAAAACATTTGGGAACAACTATCCAAAACTGTTGATATATAAAGTAAACATAATATTGTTATTGAATAACTCAGTTTTAAAACCACTCTCTCTCTCTCTCGAACATATTAAAACACTTTTTAAGCTTGCACACACACACACACAAACACGCATGTACATACACTCAGATAGGATCACACACAGACATTTAAACGTGTTAGGCTCCATGGTCACATATCGTTTTGACTCATGTATCATTCATTTCTAGGGCTCCATTGACCTGTCCATGTGTTTCCCACAGAACGTGTTCCTGACGGGAGGCATGGCCCAAGTTCCACACCTGAGGGAACGCATGGAGAGAGAGCTTCTGGAGATGAGGCCTTTCCAGTCCACCTTCGGTGTCACAGTGGCAGGTCAGGCATTTTGATACCTCAGAGTGTGGCAGTTTATTTCAACAGTCCGGCCAGTTCAGTCAAAGCTGATGGAGTAGACTCTTGTACACGAGTTCTTGATAGAGCGAGTTCTTTGACGTATCATGTGCGTTTGTTTTACATGGGATAGGTTTTCAGTCAGATCAGAGATGGTTCTGCATTACTTGTGACATACAGCCATGTACTGCCTTCCGCAAGTGGAAAGTAAACTGTACAAGAAAACCCATCCTGAAGAAGGATGGGCGCTGCTAGGTTCGACTTGTCCGCGACATTTTGCTTGACAGAAAAGATCATGTCAGCACTGGAGGAACAACGATCAAGATTTTCAGTTTGCAAATGACAGGGATGGCAGTGAACAAGAACCCACCATGCTTGTTAGGAGACCAAATGAAGCATCAAGACTGGGCAAGGAAATCAACACCAAGAAGACCAAGTTGATGGCATGCCACTACACCACCACCACAGCTGATGTGGATGGAAGCTTGGAACTGTGGTGCAAAATTTCATCTGTTGTAACTGGTTTGTTAGAAGGGAATCCAGTACTGGATTTTCTTTCGTCTGTTGTAACTGGTTTGTTAGAAGGGAATCCAGTACCGGATTTTCTTTCATCTGTTGTAAATGGTCTCTGTCAGCAGGGAATCTAGTGCTGGATTTTCTTGTTTATTTATTTATTTTTGCTGTCCCATCTTCTGTGCCGCCTCAGTGGCATTGTACCCACACCACTGATTCCAACAGCCCGTCAACAGCCATACCCGGCCCTCCGCAACCTCAGCACCGGCAATCTACAGGGAGCATTCAGGGTCAGGTCTTCAAGAGGCTACCGAAGAGGACACTGCACTGCTGCCGAGTCATTTCAGTGGTGTTCTGTGGCGCCTGTTCTGATACAAGATACGCAGGACACCACCTACTAAGCCCCCTACTGATGACGATTGCTTGATTGTGGAGCGGGCATGAGTGTGCTCTTCCTCCGGAGAGCGCCACCATGTCCGTCCAATGACAGCCCCCATGAATTTGCTGATACTAAAGATCCCGATGGAATCAAACCAAGGCCATAGATGTGGAGAGGACTTTGAAACCGAGTCACCAGGAGAGCAGGGCATGCAGGGCCAAAGAATTTGAGACTTTTTTTATGCTGATCAATGAGAATGATGATGATGAAGATGATGCTATGCATTTCCTTTCTAGTCTGAGACTGCATGACAGGGCTGTACCTTATGCTTACTAATACATCCTGGCATTAACCAGGCCCAAGAAATACAGACATCTGCAGTGTTAGTCAGGAAACATGAGCAACACACTCGGACGCATCCGACTGTGTGGTCCCAGTCTTCTCAGTTGAGCCTGTAGCAAACTCAACTCTGGGTAAGAGCTGGTTGGGGCAAAAAAATGCCACATGGCTCTGATGGGAATTGAACACACAACCTCCCAGCTGGGAGTCTGCGATGCCAACCACTTTGCCACAGCAGCTGGTGGATTTCCTTTTATTTGTTACAAATGGTCCGTGTTGACAGGGAATCCGGTGCTGGATTTCTTGTTACAAATGGTCTGTGCTGACAGGGAATCCAGTACTGGGTTTCATCTGCTATAAATGGTCTGTGTTGGCAGGGAATGCAGTACTGGGTTTCGTCTGTTGTAAACGGTCTGTGCTGACAGGGAATCCAGTGCTGGATGTCATGGTTTGTGTTCACAGGAATCCAGTGGTGTATGTCATGGTCTGTGTTCACAGGGAATCCAGTGCTGGATGTCATGGTCTGTGTTCACAGGGAATCCAGTGGTGTATCTCATGGTCTGTGTTCACAGGGAATCCAGTGCTGGATGTCATGGCCTGTGTTCACAGGGAATCCAGTGCTGTATGTCATGGTCTGTGTTCACAGGGAATCCAGTGCTGGATGTCATGGTCTGTGTTGACAGGGAATCCAGTGGTGTATGTCATGGTCTGTGTTGACAGGGAATCCAGTGGTGTATGTCATGGTCTGTGTGCACAGGAAATCCAGAGCTGGATGTCATGGTCTGTGTTGACAGGGAATCCAGTGCTGTATGCCATGGTCTGTGTTCACAGGGAATCCAGTGCTGTATGTCATGGTCTGTGTTCACAGGGAATCCAGTGCTGGATGTCATGGTCTGTGTTCACAGGGAATCCAGTGCTGGATGTCATGGTCTGTGTTCACATGGAATCCAGTGCTGTATGTTATAGTCTGTGTTCACATGGAATTCAGTGCTGTATGTCATTGTCTGTGTTCACAGGGAATCCAGTGCTGGATGTCATGGTCTGTGTTCACAGGGAATCCAGTGCTGTATGTCATGGTCTGTGTTGACAGGGAATCCAGTGCTGGATGTCATGGTCTGTGTTCACAGGGAATCCAGTGCTGGATGTCATGGTTTGTGTTCACAGGGAACCCAGTGCATGTCATGGTTTGTGTTCACAGGGAATCCAGTGCTGTATGCCATGGTCTGTGTTGATAGGGAATTCAGTGCTGGATGTCATGGTCTGTGTTGACAGGGAATCCAGTGCTGGATGGGTGGACAGGGGCAAGGCACTGGGCTTTGTCGCCCCAGCTAGGGGAGAGCAGCATCACACGCAGCGAGTACCTGGAGATGGGGGAGGGCTACTTCCGCGAGCACCGTGCTTCCAACCGATACTTTCCTACCCCTGGGGTCAAGGCCAAATAGTGTGTATGTGAGAGAGAGAGCAAGAGAGAGAGGGGGAGAGCAAGCGAGCGAGATACTCAGTATTTGTGGTCCAATCAAAATTAGTGCATCACATGTGAAATCAGACCATGCATATGTGGCTTACCCATTTCGAGATAAAAGGAAAAAGAATGCAGTGAGCTGAACCCTATGCGCGGACTTAAATGCAGATGTTTTAGGGTGGTTAGTATGTATGTGTGGGTCCTAGCCAAATGAGTGTTTGTAAATATAGACCTTATTAAGCGTATCTTTATGGTAGTGAAGCGATGTCTGTATGTGTGTATCTGTATGTGGGCAGGAAAGAGTGCACAGTGTATGTTTGAGCTGTTTTATAGTAGTTGGTAGAGTTTCCTCCATTTAAATGGAACCGACATTTCACTGTGTGCTAGAGTGAGACTGCAATGTCCGATGTTACCATCATTGTTTTGCAATTTCTTAGAAGTCTAAAGAATAAAACAGCATTTGAACTTTATTGAACTTTGCAGCTGGCTGACGTATGAATGAAAAATAAAAATCTGATTTTTGTAACCAAGCTGGAGAACTTTCCTGGGATCCAGGGACTTCCAAGAAGACTACCTGACTTCCAGAGGCAGGAAAAATGAACATCCAAGGGAAATTGAAAAAAAAAAAAGTCTGCTAGCAAAAAAATAAAAAAGCAAAATGCTTAATAACTCTGTGTCTGGCACCATATCCAGTTTTTCCAATCCAGATCTCTGTAATACTATGTGCAAGGCAATGCCGCCTGTGGCTGTTATGGTATATTGCTGCACTTCTGCAAACATTAATCAGAACAGTTCAGTGACGGGTAAATGTGGAAGGGAATGCGATTTGTTTGGGCATTTTTCTTGTTGTGCATTATGCATAGACTCTGTCTTTTGCATGTCACAGATCGTAAATTGAGGTGAGCCGTTGTTGGAGGTGGGAGTGAACCGAGAAGACTACAGAAGTAAAGCGGTTTTGATCAGCAGTTTTCCACGTGTTCTGGGAAAGTGAACAGGCTGGGAATGGCACATTGTTCTTTGTTCGCTTTGTTGGAAGGAACTGAACTGCACTAATCATGGTTTGACGGCGTTCTTCGAGCATGTGCACAAGAAGAAGTATGTTGATGCTTCAAGAGCACTGAACTGCAATCACAGCAGACCAGATTTGTTGATCAGATTAACGTTCTAACTCACACCTCCCTCCTCTTTTTTGTGTGTGTTTCAAACGAATATGCATGGATTTTGTTCTAACAGTGTGACAGCCTAGGTAAGTGATCTGTAATGTGGTCATCTTAGTAATAAACAAGAAATCAGATGCACAATAATCGTGACCACAATGAAGAATAGTATTCCTTTGTTGCCAAGTTATATGCATGGCTTTTTAGACAAACACCATGTTTGAAAAAGAAGTTTTATTTAAGTGTGCATGCCTCTGTGTGTGTGTGCAGTTAGTTATTTTCGTTTTGCTTCTTTACTTGCTGCACAGTGATTTGCTTATTATGAGAGACCACGAAAAGGCCTTCAGAACTGCTTAAATTCATTTTAGGAGCATGTGCATACACACACACACACACACACACACACACACACACACACATTGAATAAATCAACAGCCAGAAAAAAAAAGAGAAAGTAAACCCTCTGTCTTTTATCATCTGTAGAAAATGCACAAAAATATATCCCTGTGCCTAAAAACATCATTATGTCCAGCATTTTATTTATTAAGTTGCGTTCAAAGCCTTGTAAAATTTTAATCAACATACTATAGTGATATCTGTCAAAACACAGCTATGTCAGACATAGTAAAGACTTTACATACTAGAAATGTAATAGATCTATTGAGAATTGAAGATTTAACCAAATTCAGAATGCAAAGTTTTCAAGAAGTGGAAAAGCAAATATCTAATGAAATCCTAAACCTAACTAAATTCAAACTGCAAAGTTTACAAGAGGCAGAAAAACAAGATCCAACAAAATGAAAATGCATGGAAACAGTTCTGACGAGTCATTCCGGTGACAGGTTTTCCCTGTACACTTCACACTATGCTGTTACACAAAGTGTTACACATAGGCCGACCATCCTGGATCAGTGGTTAGTGAAATGAACTACGATGCTGGAAGCTGTGGGTTCCATTTCTATCGGCAGTACGATCATCATTGCATGATTCTTCAGTCCTAACTGGCCTGTACCTTGGGCATGGAGTGTCTGCTGTGAGTTCAAGTGAGAACACCGGGGAGGCATGGAGTGTCTGCTGTGAGTTCAAGTGAGAACACCGGGGAGGCATGGAGTGTCTGCTGTGAGCTCATTTGAGAACACTGGAAAGCATGTGGAGTCTGTCTGTATCATAGGAGACAAAAATCTGCTCAAGGTACAATGGAACCTGTCTTATGTGCTGCAGATGCAGATGTTCAGGCCCAGATCTCAAGTGATATGTCCATTTGTATGTTATGAAATGATGCTCAGGGTATATTCATGTCGTCCAAACTAGCGTGCATCATCACCGTAGCATTCTTATCACCCTTACCTTCATTAGTATTATTTCTTTTTCCACTTTTGTCCAAGTTTTTTTCGGAAAAAAGTTGAAACAAAGCTGGTGTGTCTGCCATGAGTGGCTTTCTACATCAAGCACTGCAAAAGCATGCACAGAGCAATCATGAATGACCACACAAAGTCAGGACCAACCCGTACATAAGCCATACCACTTTTGTTAGTACTCCCTCGGAACTACAGTTTCTTGTCATCAGTTATAAATAAATACATGAAATCAAAGGGAGAAAATCCTGAATTGTCAACACCATTAATATTCTGTGACGACAGTTTACCAGGGTAAGCAAGTAAATGAAAATGGTGTCTTTGACTGAACCCTGCATACTTACTCCATTTAGCACGGATACAAAGAGCCTCCTTTTTGAGGCAATTTTTACCTTTCATGAGTAATGTTTCATTGGGTTTTTCATCAGTGTTGGGAAGCTCAGTAATTAAATTGCCAGTAAATGCTCTCTTTAACTGTTGACTAACTTTTCACCATCTACCATCTGATGATGATGAGGACAATTTCTGTAGCGTCCATCCTAACAACGTAGGCTACAGGGCACTTTACACGTTTTAACAATTCAACATCTAAAAAATATAAGCAGAAACACACACACACACACAAAATTCTGCATTCACGAGTCTTAAACATACTCACGCACGCACACAGCACACTCGCGCGCGCGCACACACACACACTGGAACATAATGCTGCATACATAAACACACTATATGACCGGTGAACAGCTCATTTGTACACGAGCAAAGTGTGCAAGTGACATGTAGTAATTGAGTAATATTTCAGGTGGTATCCTGCAACTGGCGTTTGAACAGATATATTTTAAGTACAGACTGGAAAGTCGGGAAGGAAGGGGCATGACGTAGAGGGAAAGGCAGTGAATTCCAGAGTACTGCCGCAGAAACTGAGAATGCTGACTGCCATTCTCCTATAACTGACCCATTCTGTTCCACCCATTAATGGCAACACTATAGTTATCACCTGTATGGAGTATATGGAACATTTTGAGCGACAGAACATGCCATGTGAGGACAGCGGCTATTGCAAAAATGTCCGCAACTTGCAAAATGCTGAGATATGGCACTAAGAAAGTTTGTGAAATATTTTCTGGCTTGTGTCATGTGTGACTGAGGACTGTGATAGGTAGATGCACATTGAATTAACAGGATAGTCGATAATGTCAGGTCCAGGTTCTGCTGAATGAATAACATCGGCTCAAAAAGCCCTACTGACTGAACAGGTGTGCTTGCATGTGCTTCAGACTTCAGTGATAGTGTGTACGGCAATCAAAAATTGGCTTCAAGGTTATGAAATATTATTATGAATACTTACATAGCACCTATCCATGGTTAGAAGTGCTTTACAATCCACACCATCATGGACTGCCTACCTGGGTAGAGCTGACCAAGAGTTGTCTGCTGGCACCACATCAGGCATGGGAATTGGAAAATTCAAAATCAGCTGAAACTAGGGGGGTCCGGGGGCATGCTCCCCCAGAAAAAAATTGAAATTTATGGTAAAATCTGTGCATTCTGTGCACATAATTCCTTGAATTTTAAACAGCAAAAATGTGTATTTTCTGGACTAAAAACAGTGATTACAAAAGTATTCATTCTTTCCTCATGTTCATTCTCTCTGTAATAGACTGTCATACCCTGTTATTAATTTAAAATAATAATGACAATTATTGAATTAATATCTTCATGCAAGCAACTTTTTTTTTTACCTTCATCTGTTGAATTCAATAAGCACTTGTGGAAAGTGTTGCCTGACAAGTTTGCAACAGTATCTTTGGTGAAAAAAGCGTTGGTTGTTTGCAAGAGTAGCACTCTTCTCCAAGTGTCGTTTGCCGGCCAGATGGTCCGTCAGCGCTACCAATCCACGACTTCCATAGTGGACATGCTTGTTGCAAGTGACGCATCGTGCCTCGCCTGGCAAGTCCACTTTACGGAATCGCGTGCCGACACGTTCTTTCCTCAACTCTCCTTTCCACTGTACTTTGTGCACAACTGCCACCCACTCCCACCTCCAGGCATTCGCACACGAAGTCATCGAATTTATTGCCTCATTCAATGATACGTGTCGCCATTGCTCTCTCTTCTCGAGCGGAAGCGGAAAGCAGAGTAAGCTGAACACACAATGTTCCAGTCGCCTCCAGGCATGCGCAAGACGGTGCACAGATTTTTCCCCCCGCGCGAAAAACTTACTCGGCGGATTTTTTTTTTTCCGCGGACATTTTTTTTTTCAGCGGACAGAATTTTTTTTTCAGCTGAAATCCGCGAATCCGCGGCCAATTCCCATGCCTGCACATTCAGTCATTTCCCTTGTCATTCAGCCAACACCAGTCACTCAGCCTTTCTTCTTTCATTCTTTCAACTTTCCATGCAGGATGTATGCTATTTCCATACCAAGGGCCAAACTGGCCTTCTCTCCCAAAAGCTAGTGATGGGGTTTTGCATGTGTCCAACACGTTATGCATGCGTTCACACAAGGAACCTTGGTTTATAGTCTCACTCGAAGGACTTTTGGGGAAATGGGAGTCAGAACTGTGAGAGAAAAATCCCCCTGCACTGAAACAGCCCAGCAGAAACTTGAACCTGCAATCCCAGGATCACTAGGATTACAAGTCTGGTGCTCTACCAACTGGGCTAGTCTGGCCCCCAAGAATAAATTCAGTATTTACAGAATGAAAGTGACTATAATGGCTATTTACAGATATTACCCACATAAAAATGGACATGCACAGCAAACTTAATAAACTGCCAGATTTCATTCAAAATTTGGCGATATATATTTTTTTTTGTTTGGTAATTTGTGTGTGTGTGTGTGTGTGCGCGCGCGCGCGCGCATGTGTGTGTGTGAATAAGTACCTGAGTTTTAAAAACTTCTCATTTAACACTTTAAAGAATGAATTGACAGGTGCAGCAATGTAAAACAAAGAAAGAGGAGCTGAAGAGATAAACTGGGAAAATTTGAGGACCTTGCAGAGACACAAACTCTACCCCAAACAACACTTAACACAAAATTACTGACTAGTAGTAATTAAGTCAAATGGCTAAAAAAGTTACAAAGATGGATACTATACAGTTAACATAACTGTATTGATTAAGCAAAAATGATCAATTGAGCTTTTGGTTAATAACTGCATATGCAGATTATTGATGTCATCCAATTGCCCAAATGGGTTTCACAGTTACCTGGGAAAAAAGTTAATTAAGTACAGTAACTACTAACGATTATGAAACACTGTGTCCCACCTCCATTATGCTAGTAATGTCTGACTTGATCCCCTGAAATTCTCTCTGTCTCTCTCTGTGAATCTGTTGTTTTTGACTTTTTCTACCTTAATGTCCTTTGCTCTTTGTTTTCTGAATGTTTCAGTTTTCCCCAGTTTTCTATCGTTTAAAGTGATGAACTAGTAGCGGAAGAGAACCTAACCAAAAACTTGCAAAAATTCTATATGAATGAATTCTTTCAAATTCCATTAAAATCAGAATAAGTTAGGAATGCGTGCATATCATGTTACACAAATAAACAGTGGAACATCTCTGTGACAGACCATTGTTCAAAGTACAAAAAATACACTTTATAAATGAAATCGATTTGTCTATCAGAATGAATAGTGCCAACAAATATGCAACCGGTCACCTTCAAATTCTTTGTGGAAGATTTAAAACTGATTTTCCATCTTGACAATGTATGGCTGAATCAGATCAGGGAACAAATGATTAATGCTGACAGAAATGCAGCACATTATAATGATTTTACAATGTATAATAAAGGAAGCAAATAATGCCAATGGGAATAGAGAACATTATAATGGTTTGACAATGTATGGTTGAACTGAACAAGGAATCAAATTGTGCAAAAGAGAATACAGAACATTATAACGGTTTGACAATGTATGGTTGAAATGAACAAGGAATCAAATTGTGCAAAAGGGAATACAGAACATTGTAATGGTTTGACAATGTAGGGCTCAATCAAACAAAGAAATCAGGTGATGCTGACAGGAATATAGAACATCATAATGTAAATTTGCCCAAACCATCAAGAAAGATTCGTATATCCAAGGTTCACATTTGAAAATATGTGGCTGAAGCAATGTTGTGGCTAAATGAATAATGATCAAAACTCCTGGGCTCATAGTCGACATCAGCCTGAGGCAGACTGATGGACGAATGAATAATTAAAGACATTGTCTATAAAGAATCTATCTTCTGCACAGGATCTTTCTTTAATTTCATTTTTGAAGATGCAAACACCATAACATGCTAGTAACACAGAAATACACAGAAAAATAGTGCACAAGATCTGTCTCTAATTTCATTGTTGAAGATGCAAACACCATAACATACTAGTAACACAGAAATACACAGAAAAATAGTGCGAGGAGAAATGCTAGATTTTATTTTTTTTTTGTTTTTGCTTTTCTTTTGTTTTGTTCAGCTACATGCATAGATGAGAGATGTCGATCACAGACTGATCAGTTGACGAAAACATAACCATGTAATACCAAACGGAAACCCCAAACATCATGGCCTCTCTATCTCCTGCAGATGAGGTCTTTCAAAGCCATGAGCGGAGACTCAAACCCAAGGTAGATGACCAAGGCTGAAACAAAACTGAAGGCCATGTTTCCAACGAATGTGAAGCCCTGTGAAGAAACACACAAGCAATGAAAAATTACCTGACAGTACACAGATTAGATGGAAACAGGTAAACATGACTGCCCCCTTCCTCCCCCCTCACCCTGTCACCCCTACCATCTCATTGGCTTCCAGTCTCCCATCCTATCCCCGTTTCTATCCTTTCAAAGAATATTTCCTGACAGTACCCAGCCAGGATAATAAAAAGAGTTGCTTCTGGTGCTTATTTCTCAACCTCTCATGATCCAGAATTTTCAACACTTTTTCCATCTAGATTATTACTATGGCACTCTGTCTGGATTAGGCACTGTAGATAGTTTATATATCTGGACAGTAGGATTTTCTCATCCTCCCTGACTCCCGCACACTTTACACTGTTTGGAAATCTGATCGTTACATCACCATTCTCACACAGATTCGCAGACATGTTGGCGCTTAATGTCAAGTGGCTGACCATGTCTTCAGGAATGCTACAAATAAACAATGTTTATCTATCCCCTACACAGATCTCGAACCCAAATTACATTGCTAAATCAAAGGCATATGATGAGAAATGGAACACACAAATCGATAATAGAAGTTTTAAAATCAGTCCAAACTTTCAAGTGTTGACTGACATCTGCCATGGGTGACCACAAAGAAGAAGTGTGCCGAGCACACACAGGTCACTCCTTTCACACACTCTCAGAAAAGGTGAGGGGGGCCCATGATGTATACCATGTGATAAGCTACTCATTATAATTGAACATATATGTACATAGTAATGAGATTTGCATGATATATGAGTGAGACATAAGCACTTTAGTACATGCACCATGAACGCCTTTTCAGGAAACTTCCTCCAGGTATAATTCATTGAGTTCTAAATGAGATAAAGTTTTACTGCATCTATGGTTTTGTGAAGAATCATTTCACTTTTAATTCATTTTTAGCGTATTTGGAATGAACTTACTATTTGACATACATGCAAGGAATACATTTTGTCACAGCAACTGCCCTGCTAATGGCCCCTGTTGCTGGCGAGGCCATGAACAATATGAAACATGAACATCCCCTCCTCCCTCTCTCCCACCACTCTGCCATACCTCTCATCCCCGCCAACGACTCACCACAGTGAAGGCGCTGATGAAGAAGGGGGCGCGCAGGTTGAGGAAGTAGACCACAACGACCACAGGGTGGATCAGGTACACACACAGCGACAGGCGACTGAAGGGCACCCAGCCTTTCCACGATAAGAATGTGCCCACGATGCCTGTTTGTGACGGGGTGGGAGGGGGGAGAGCAGAGCGTGTTGCCATTCATTCAGGTGATCAAAACAATTGTAACTACAAATAACAGTGATGATTAACTACCTCCACCATCGATGCACCTCATCTTCAACATCATATTCATCATTCATAAGAGCCTAAAAAAAAAACCCGAAAGTGAGTATGAATGGGAATCTTCCACAACTTTGGCTGCATTCATTTGCAAGACAAAAGAACCATAAAGAAAAGTATGTTGCTGTTCTGTTGTGCAAACATAACAGAAACCAACATAAGATTTTAAAATGAAAACCCCACTTCCCTTGAGTATGCACAGGCACACGGATGCATGTACTCCATTGTGCATGTATGCACAGACACACACACTCTCAAGCAAGCAAGCACACGCACACACACACACACACACACTCACACACTCTCTCTCTCTCTTGCAAGCAAGCACACACACACACACACACACACACACACACACACACACACACACTCTCTCTCTCTCTCTCGCAAGCAAGCAAGCAAGCAAGCACACACACACACACACACACACACACTCTCTCTCTCTCTCTCGCAAGCACGCGCGCGCGCACACACACACACACACACACACACTCTCCTCTCTCTCTCTCTCTCGCAACCAAGCACACACACACACACACACACACACACACACACACACACACATTCTTCCTCATGGCCAGAGGCTGAAGGGATGGGAGACGGTCAGACCTATGCAGCCATATATTTTTGGTCTGTCCTGTTTATCACAGAACGAAAATATACACCCATTAATTAACCCACACTATGAAAAATACCTTAGATATAAAGTGGTGTGCAATGTATTCACATGTAATATGCACAACAATTTCTTTTTTTTTCTTCATTTTTTAATAAGGGACCAAAAGACCATCCTCTTCCAAGCATTTCAAAAACGTGATTTGTGACTGAAGAATTCAAAACTGTTTTGTGGTTGCAGAACTTTTGGTTCTTATCATCCTGTAATACAAAGTACTTGAAGAGAAGCCTTTAATTTTCAGTGAAGAAACTGCAAGGATGCCAGAAGTTTTCAAATACACCAATTCTTTTTTTTTTCTCAAATACTCCAATTCTCATCACAAATTCAACAAGAGGAAACGGTAGAGGCACAGGTCTGTGCTGAGTTTACTGAGGTAAGATCACACTAGTGACCAGGCGAAGTGCTTAGCGTTGCGGACTCCCAGCCTGGAGGTCGTGGGTTCGATTCCCATCAGTCATGTGGGATTTTTCTTCCTTGACCGGCTTCTACCCAGAGTTGAGTTTGTTACGGGCTCAGTTGGGAAGACTGGGACCACACAGTCGAGTTTCATCCCCTTAATGGATGTGTCTCTGACAGTGTTGCTCAGATTTCCTGACCAACACTGCAGGCGTTTGTATCTCTCAGACCTGGTTGACGCTGGGATATATTATGAAAGGAAGCATAGAAATATACAGCCCTGTCTCAGACCGGAATGGAAATCTGTAGCATCATCTTCATCATCCTCATTCTCATCCATCAGCATAAAAAAAGTCTCATGGTGACCTCAGTTTTGATGTCCTCTCCATGTCTGGCCTTGGTTTAATTCTGTCGGGGTCACCAGTCTCGGCGAGTCCATGGGATTGGACGGACGTGGTGTCACCCTCCAGAGGGAGAGCTCACTCACGCCGGTTTCGTGACTAAGCAGTTATTGTCGTCAGTAGGGGGCTTAGTAGGTGGTGTCCTGTGTATGTTGGATCAGAACAGGCGCCCCTGAACACCTCAAAAGTGACTCGGCAGCAGTGCAGTGTCTCCTCCAGTAGTTTGCCTCTTGACGACTTGACATTTACTGCTCCCTGTGGAGTGCCTGTGACGGGACTGACCGGGCTGTGGCTGTGGACGGGTTTCGGAATGGGTGGCATAGGTGCACTGCCACAAGGGTGGCACAGAAGATGGGACAGCAAAAAAAAAATAAAGAAAAAAATCTTACTAGTGAGCCTTCATACGAGGAGTTTCATCATAGAATGGACAGAATATTTTGTCATTGCCTTTTTCCATCGTTTCAAACACGCACGCACACACGCTTGCACGCACATTCATACAAGTGTTTGCTAAAAACAAATGAAAATGAACAAATACAGAACACTAAAAAAAAAGGGACATAATACCAAAATTCAGATTTCTGGATTTATGGGGTTTTGTGCATGATGGTGACTTTGAAAAAAGTATTTTAGGGTTCTATATGAGGGCACAGGATGGTTCTATATGAGGGCACAGGATGGTTCTATATGAGGGCACAGGAGGGTTCTTTATGAGGGCACAGGATGGTTCTTTATGAGGGCACAGGAGGGTTCTTTATGAGGGCACAGGAGGGTTCTTTATGAGGGCACAGGAGGGTTCTTTATGAGGGCACAGGATGGTTCTTTACGAGGGCACAGGATGGTTCTTTATGAGGGCACAGGATGGTTCTTTTTGCAGGAAGGAATGGTTCCTTTTGATGGGAAGGGTTGAACAGCATGTGTATGTGTGTGGATAGTAGCACCGCCTAGTCCCATGCCAAACCCTGGCAGTAAGAAAACAGTTTAGCCATATTATTTTGCTTTATTTGTTCGTTTGTTAATTTTTAAAACTTTTTTTGCTGTCCTATCTTTCGTGCTATTTCAGTAGTATAACCCCACGCCTCTCGCTCCAGTTCCCTGTCCACAGCCACCAACTGGTTTGTCCAGCCATAACCCCGGCACCATGCATCCATGGGGGTCATCGTAAGGTAATCCAGCACAGAGACACTGCACTACTGCTGAGTTGCTTTGGTGGAATTCAGTGGTGCCTGTAGGACACCACCTCCACCTACATCACAATAATTGCTTTGTCACAAAGCAGTGTGAGTGCATGTCTCCCACATCCGTCAAACGCCACCCGATGAACTTGCTGATACCGGCAACCTGAACACAACCTCCCCAACCTGAACACAACCATCCCCAAGCTGAACACAACCATCCCCAAGCTGAACACAACCTCCCCAACCTGAACACAACCATCCCCAAGCTGAACACAACCTCCCCAAGCTGAACACAACCTCCCCAACCTGAACACAACCTCCCCATGGGCATGAACACAACCTCCTCAACCTGAACACAACCTCCCCAAGCTGAACACAACCTCCCCAACCTGAACACAACCTCCCCAACCTGAACACAACCTCCCCAACCTGAACACAACCTCCCCAAGCTGAACACAACCATCCCCAACCTGAACACAACCTTCCCAACCTGAACACAACCTCCCCATGGGCATGAACACAACCTCCCCAACCTGAACACAACTTCCCCATGGGCATGGACGTGAACAGGAAACAAGGCAGGTCACCATGGAAACTGGGCATGAAGGGCCACAAAGAAACTGAAACGTTTTTCATGATGATCGGTGAGGGTGATAACGACGTCGCTGCGGAGTGTCATCCTGGTTTTACTTCATGACAGGGCTTTTGTACTCTGTGCTTATATGCATAGCACATCGCCGTGTTTACCAGGCTTCAGAGATACAGACACCTGCAGTGCTGGTCAGATAAATTGAGGAACAGTCTTGGAGATATATCCATGAAGTGGATGCATATGAAACTCGACTGTGTTGTCCCAGCCTTCCCAATGAGCCCATAAGAAACTCGGCTATAGGTAGAGCTATTTGGGAAGAAAAATCCCCTCTTTCATAAATGTTTAAGGTAATCAGAAGAAATGATGACAGAATTGTTCATCTGCGTTTAAATACTTACCCCCATTTTCTGTGCAACACAATATCGCCACCCATGCCACGCCTAAGGCCCAGACCACGTGACTCATAGCGAAATAAAAGGAGGTTGCTGATTGGTTGACGGGATCACCACTGGCGGCAGCCATCGTTCCAAAGACGAGGGAACAGCAGCTTGTTGTCACTATGATCCACACCACAATTTTAATCGCCTGAAAACAGTGCCAGGTTGGAATACTCCCGATGAGGACACAGGAAAAGAGAGGGCAGGGGAGAAGAGCAGAGGGGGGAGGGAGAGGTCTTGTTCTTTGGCCTCCAATGTTCATCCTACTAACATCTGAACATTGTTCATTGCCATGTTCTCAGTTCATCTGCGCAGACCATAATCTATACGTGTATGTATTAAACTGATGCCTGTGAGATTATAAGTAAAGACAATACCATTCAAGTGTGTACGTTTGATCAAATTATGTACACTATAACTGGGTCCACTCTATATATTTAAACATTTTCTTCGCCTGTGTTATGGCTGAAAAGTATGAAGACATGTTTTGGAAAACAACGTGTTCTGGGTTCAGACAACGTACATCAGTAGATAAAACAAACAATAACAAAAAGGAACCTACTGAGGTCCTTCACGACACATCAGACACTGGCTGTATGGAGGGTCACTCACAGAGACGGTCAGTTGGGGTCAGTAGCTCCCGTACAGAAGGCAGCACCAGGCCCCTGACTGACTCTCATGATTTGCTACTACAGAAAATGACTCTTGTCGCACCAGTATTTATCAGTTGTAGCATTATATGAAAGTTATCTGGTATGTACCAACTGCCTAATCATAATGATAAGCGATTTGTACACTTTTACTCTTTACATTATAACTTCTACCAGATTCAGCCTACTCTGTCCTTTGCCATCTGCTGCGCACTCCAACTCTAACATGGCTGCCATAGTTGATGGGCTGTAAACAAGACCTGCCCCTCTTGCCCCTCTACATAAGTGTGCGTCGACGCAACAGCATGCAAGCATCATTTTGAAGCATGTGCACACATGCAATGCACGCACACATGCACACACATGCATCACTTTGAAGCACATGGTCTTGCACATGTACAGCATGCGTGTGCGCGCGCACACACACACACACACACACACACACTGCACGGGCGCATGCACAGACACAGACACATATTAACACTAGACAACACACACACACACACACGCAATAAAATGTGAGCGTGCACACACTTGCACGCACGCACACGCACACACACACACACACACACACACACACACAAACACACTCACACACACGCACACACACAGATGCACTGACCAGATGAATTCTCAGCTGGCAGCGCAACTTGTGCAAAAAATACCCTGTCAGGATGCCAACCATGTAAGGCGCCATGCGACAATACGGCTTGATCAGATAGTGCTCCATGTAACCACTGCTGGAAAATCTGGGGAGAACAGAAGTAAGGCTGCAATGGATCATGTCACAGTACCTTGATCAACAGGCGTGGGGAGAAATGGCAAAGAACAATGAATGAACACTGGAGCAGATCAGTTTGTCCAGACCAGGGAGGAAGGAGGGGGAGGGTGGAGGCAAACCTTCACAAATGCACAATCAAATGATAACTAATGGCTATGAGGAGGAGGGGGGGGAGGTGACTGCGAAGAGGAGGAAGGGGAGGGTTAGATTGGAGGTTCTCATGGAGGAAAAGAGGAAGAAGGCCTCCCCCCCCAACACACACGTGCATGCATGTGCGTGCGCGCACACACACACATGCATGCACCAAATGAAAGGAAACAAAATCGTTACATACGAGAAAAACACAAATACACTGATGCACTTATTTTACAACCAGAGAGAGAGAGAGAGAGAGAGAGAGCGAACACTTTTTCATTGGTGAAAAAAGTACACAAACAATAGGCTCTTTACATTCAGCCCTCCACAAATGGAAAAGAAAAAAAATGGTTAACCTTTACCGGATGACGTTTTTGACTATACAGACCCGATCGTGTGGGTCGTCCAAGACCCACACATTTTGCGAAGGCTTTTCCGTGCTTATCCCTATTCAGATCACGCGGGTCTTGTAAGACCCACACCTGATAAAAGAGCGGTTCAGCAGCTTATTCCTCACCCGATGTATGGGTCATGGGGGAACCGCGACTAATTACGCTAATTGACTGTGCCCATATATGAAATTTCTGTGACCAACTGCTGTTAAGGTGGTTAACAAACTCCCAAGATTTCGTGAGCATAGCTCCATCTGTTTATAAGATATGATGTTTTCACTGAGTCACTGGGTCATGGAAGACCCAGGAAGCATGGTAATGGTTTAAACAAACAAGCTCCACCCTTCCCCACAGATAGTACATGTATGGAAAGCACAAACTTAATTTAACAACAAACCAGCCACACGCTATTTACACACACACACACACACACACACACACACACACACACACACACACACACGCGCGCGCGCGTGCGTGTGCGCGCGCACGCGCACGCACACACACAGAAACACGTGCACATGCGCACACCCACCCACACCCACATGTGTGTGTGTGTATGTGTGTGTGTGTGTGCGCACGCGCATATGTGTGTGTGTGTGTGTGTGTGTGTGTGTGTGTGTGTGTGTGTGTGTGTGTGGTAAATGTAAATAGCGAGTGGCTGGTTTGTTGTTATTATTAAGTTTGTGCTTTCCATAATGTACTACTTGTGAGGAAAGAGACAGACAGGTGTTAGCATGTGTGTGTGTGTGTGTGTGTGTGTGTGTGTGTGTGTGTGTGTGTGTGTGTGTGTGTGCATGTGTGTGTGCGCGTGCGTGCACGCGTGCGTGAATGTGTGCATAATACAAACAGTAATATACATGCGTATACATACAAGCAAAAACAGCATGAGAGAAGAGGCAACCACACAAATAGGATAAACACACACAAATAGGATAAACAAACAGACAAAGAAACAGACAAGTTGATGGACACACAGACAGGACCAGGATCCAAAGAGACAGACAGACGCGGCCAGGAAGGGGAGAGAAGCGACACTGACTGGTGAAGATGCACAGAATTGAGAGACAAATGGTTGAAGGTGGTGATGAAGCCAGTCAGTATGCTGGAAATAAACACCGCCACTCCGCACAGAAAGAGGCCCATGGGAGGACAGCTGCACACACACACACACACACACAAACATATTCATCAATCAGTCGATCGAACTGATAACGAAATGGAAAGATCAATCACAGATCAGCTTATCAGCCAAGACCGCGCAGGTGATGACAAAAACGAAAACACTCTCTCTGTCTCTCTCAAACTCTCTCTCTTTCTGTTACACGCACGCACGTATGCACGCACGCACACACACAAACATGCACATGCACACACACACGCGTGCACACACACACACGCACACGGACGCACGCACACACACAAGAGGCAAGTCACCAACCATCCAAAGAAAGGCCAAGAGACCGACCAACCTGCTAACCAGCCAACCATCTAATCACTTCACCCCTCTACTTCTTTTTTTTTTTTTTTTTTTTTTTTTTTTTTTTGCTGTCCCGACCTCTGCGCCACCTCGGAGGCAGTGCACCCACGCCGCTCATTCCGACACCCCGTCCATAGCCACAGCCCGGTCGGCCCCGCCGCAGCCCCGACACCGGCAATCCACAGGGAGCAATCAATGTCAAGTCGTCAAGAGGAAACCCACCGGAAGAGACACTACACTGCTGCCGAGTCACTTCGGTGGTGTTCAGTGGCGCCTGTTCTTATCCAACATACGCAGGGCACCACCTGCTAAGCCCCCTACTGATGACGATAATTGCTTAGTCGCGGAGCCGGCGTGAGTGAGCTCTCCCTCCGGAGGGCGTCACCACGTCCGTACAACGACAGCCCCCATAGACTCGCCGATACCGGTGACCCCGACGGAACCAAACCAAGGCCACAGGCATGGAGAGGACATCGAAATTGAGGTCACCATGAGAGCAGGGCGTGAAGGGCCACAGAATTTGAGACATTTTTTTTTTAATGCTGATCGATGAGAATGAGGATGATTAAGATGATGCTACGGATTTCCATTTTGGTCTGAGACTACATGACCGGGCTGTACTCTATGCTTCCTTTCACAATATATCCCGGCGTCAACCAGGCCCGAGAGATACAGGCACCTGCAGTGTTGGTCAGGAAATTTGAGCAACACTCTCAGAAACGCATCCATTAAGTGGATGAAACTCGACTGTGGGGTCCCAGTCTTCCCAACTGACTCCGCAGCAAACTCAACTCTGGGTAGGAGCCGGTCGGGGCAGAAAAACCCACATGACTCTGATGGGATTCGAACCCACGACCTCCCAGCCGGGAGTCCGCGACGCTAACCACTTCGCCACGGCGGCTGGTACCCCTCTACTTCTTGGCGGCACGTCAGCCAACCAGCCAATCATTCATGGCAACCAACCAAGCCCTCTAAATGCTACCAGGAAAGATAACCCACTCACTAGCGTAACAGACCAATGAAGAGAGGCGACACGAGGTAAAACTGCATGTCACTGGCCAGATACCACGTCCAGTCCATGCACTGTCACATACCAACATCGTGCACACTGTATCAAATCAAATTAGGCCGAAAAAAAAAAAACCTGAATCAAATCAAATCAAATCAAATCAAATCAAAGTTTTCCCCCCCAAAAAACATCAAATTAAACTGGATCCACTAAAATCAAACTGAATGACCTAAGAGGTCGAAACGCGTTGTGTTTTGTCTTGTGACTCGTTTGTCCACGTTTCTCTGGGCGGTTCGCTAATATTTATTTAAGATTTGAATTAATTCAAATCAAATCGGGTCAAATCTTATGAAATCAAACCGAATCAAATCAAATGAAATCAAACTGAATCAAATCAAATCAAACAGAACTATTTTCTTTAAAAAAAAATCACATCAAACTGAATTAATTAAAATCAAATCGGGTGAAATCTTATGAAATCAAACTGAATCAAATCAACTGAAAAATCTAATGAAATCAAACTGAACCGAATCCAATGGAATCGAATCAAACCGGAGCATACAGAGAAAATAAACTTAAACCACACAAATCAATAGAAATGCCATGAACTGGATCAAAGAGAACGAAATCAAACTAAATTTTATCAAATCCAATCAGGTCACTGTGATCACATCAAATCAATACAATATCAAATTGGACGAATTTACGAAAAAATCAAGCTAAACCCAATTGAGTCAAATCAAATCCAACTTGAACAAACCAAACGAAAAAAAAAAAAATCAAACCAAATTGAGCAAAATCAGATGAAACTGATGTCTCCTTGTTTGTTCTGTGTGCTCTGTGTTGTCATTTCTGCTAGGCGATTTGGTGTCGTAAGCAGCATTTGTTTGGAGTTAATGGGCGTGTGTTTATTTCATTATGGGTGCAAGAGTTACCCTACTTGTTTGTCATATACTGTTTCCTTTCAAATCAAACCGAATCGAATGAAATGAAATTAAATCAAACAAATTAAGTGAAATTGATTAAAACCACACCAAAGAAACCAACGTAAGTAATAATTCTGACACTCATTATCTGCGTCACGATAGTATGTCACGTTGTTTGTACGTGTTTGAGTGTATCTGCGTGCGTGCGTGCGTGCTTGCGTGCGTGCGTGCATGCGTGTGTGTGTGTGTGTGTGTGTGTGTGTGTGTGTGTGTGTGTGTGTGTGTGTGTGTGTGTGTGTGTGTGCGCATACGTGCGTGCGTGTGCATGTGTGTGACACAAGAACGTACACACACACACACACACACACTTGGTGACACAGACCATTCCCCTCACTCCCGGTTCGTTCCTCTGCTGCACAGACGGGAGAGCTACACACCATGCGGTCCGAACGGACCAGGTTGTTGATGAAGAAGAGATTGGACCACCAGTTGGCCGGGCAGTGGTCCGTCAACACGGACAGCTCGGGCCACAGAGGACCACTTCCAACATGGGGCACCACAAACATCGACAGCATCATCACCATCACGTACACCGGAACGATCCTGCAGGGACAGGTGGAGGGACGGGTAGGCAGTAAAGAGAGGGGAATGGATACACCGTTGAGAGAAAGAGAATGTTAGAGAGTGCAGAAAAAAAAAAAACCAAACATGGGTATTATTAACAACCAGTGATGGAAAGAGTGTGGGAATGAGAGAGGAAAAAAAAAAAGAAGTAAAGAGAGACGCTGATAAAAGAGGGAGGGAGGGAGAGAAGATAAAAGATAAACATTATTATTAACATTCAGAGAGAGAGAGAGAGAGAGAGAGTGAGAAAGAGAGAGAGAGAGAGAGTGAGAAAGAGAGAGAGAGAGAGAGAGTGAGAAAGAGAGAGAGAGTGAGAAAGAGAGAGAGAGAGAGAGAGAGAGAGAGGATAGAGAGTGGGGAAGAAAGAAAGTAAGGATACACAAATGAAAAAAATAGATCAAGAGGGACAGAGAAAGGAAAAAGACAAGAATTATTACCAACATGTAGACTGGGGTAATAGGGTGAAAAGACAGAGAGAGAGGGTGGGGGGGGGGGGGGGGAGGGGGGCAGAGAAAGAAAGACAGAGACAGAAACAGAGACAGAGAGATAGAGAGACAGAGAAATGGAGAGAGATGAAAGGAAACAGTGAAATACAGTGTTTGTTTATTCTGTATACTGCATGAATGTTATCATATAGAAGATGCAAACGTGATATAGCAGCATGCGAGAAAAAAAAAATAGGAAAAAAAAAAAACAAGAGAAAAAAAAGAAAGAAAGTAAATCATTAAACAGGCCCATCTTAAAACCAACTGATTACAAACACGATCAGAGATGAACATCACACACACACACACACACACACACACACACACACACACACACACACACACACACAGAGTGAGAGAGAGAGAGAAAGAGGGGGGGGGGAGAGGAGGAGAGAAAGACAGACAGACAGAGACAGAGAGAGGGAGAGAGATGAAAGGAAACAGTGAAGCACAGTGTTTGTTCATTTTGTTCATTCTGTACGCTGCATGAATGTAACTATACAGAAGATACATACGTGACATAGCAGCATGCGATGAAAAAAACAATAGGGAAAAAAAACCAAGAGAAAGAAAGAAAGAAAGAAAGTAGATCATCATACAGGTACATTTTAAAACCAACTGATTATAAACGCGATCAGAGATGCGCATCACAGAGAGAGAGAGAGAGAGAGAGAGAGAGAGAGAGAGAGAGAGAGAGAGAGAGAGAGAGAGAGAGAGAGAGAATGAGAGAAAGAAAGAGAGAGACAGAGAGAGAATGAGAGAGAGAGAGGGCTGGAAATAAGAGAGGACAGACAGAGAGAAAGATTCAGAGGGAAGGAGAGAGAGGCAGATATACTCTCTCTCTCTGTCGTCTGTCTGTCTGTCTCTCTTCCCCATGCTCGTCATTCTCTCTCTTCCTCTCCAGCTCTCTTTTCTCCATGCTCGTCATTCTCTCTCTTCCTCTCCAGCTCTCTTTTCTCCATGCTCGTCATTCTCTCTCTTGCTCTCCAGCTCTCTTTTCTCCATGCTCGTCATTCTCCCTCTTCCTCTCCAGCTCTCTTTTCTCCATGCTCGTCATTCTCTCTCTTGCTCTCCAGCTCTCTTTTCTCCATGCTCGTCATTCTCTCTCTTGCTCTCCAGCTCTCTTTTCTCCATGCTCGTCATTCTCTCTCTTGCTCTCCAGCTCTCTTTTCTCCATGCTCGTCATTCTCCCTCTTCCTCTCCAGCTCTCTTTTCTCCATGCTCGTCATTCTCTCTCTTGCTCTCCAGCTCTCTTTTCTCCATGCTCGTCATTCTCTCTCTTGCTCTCCAGCTCTCTTTTCTCCATGCTCGTCATTCTCTCTCTTGCTCTCCAGCTCTCTTTTCTCCATGCTCGTCATTCTCTCTCTTGCTCTCCAGCTCTCTTTTCTCCATGCTCGTCATTCTCTCTCTTGCTCTCCAGCTCTCTTTTCCTCCATGCTCGTCATCTCTCTCTTGCTCTCCAGCTCTCTTTTCTCCATGCTCGTCATTCTCTCTCTTGCTCTCCAGCTCTCTTTTCTCCATGCTCGTCATTCTCTCTCTTCCTCTCCAGCTCTCTTTTCTCCATGCTCGTTATTCTGTTTCAAGGAGAAGGAAAAAAAAACTACAACAACAACACACATATGTTTTCTCTCTCTTCAATATTTTTTTTTCAAAAGAAAGCGTTGTTGTCAGGGCATGAATAATATAACTACAGTATACTATAACCTGCTCTTCCCTACTCTGGGGTTGTTAGTACTTCTCTATAATATACTATACCACAGTATAGTCTTCTCTAGTCTACTCTAGGGTTTTCTATCGATGCATCTATAGGTTTTTACCTCCACAATCGACGACCATAAAAGCGAAGAATATTGAACATGGTGTGTTGAGCAGCCATCTGTCTTAACGTCAAATAGCAGACCAGAAGACCACTGTGGGAAAACACATACAAATCAGCATTAACAAGTACACACACACGGCACGCACGCACGCACACACACACACACACACACACACACACACACACACACACACACACACACATATACAAACGTGTGTGGGCACGCGCGCGCACATGCACACACATGCGCATGCACGCATGCGTGTGTGCACACACATCATATATCCAAGGATAATAGAAGAAACAATAAAGACAACTGCCTACATGATTCTTATGTGTGAGTAAACACGACATGCAGATGAAGGGCGCTATAAGCACTGGCTACAGATGAAGGGCATTACAAGCACTGGCTGGAGTCAACACGACATGCAGATGTAGGGCACTATAAGCACTGGCTTGGAGTAAACACGACATGCAGGTGAAGGGCACTATAAGCACTGGCTTGGAGTAAACACGACATGCAGGTGAAGGGCACTCCACTGGCTTGGAGTCAACATGACCTACAGATGAAGGGCACTATAAGCACTGGCTGGAGTCAACGCGACATGCAGATGGA
>CM065746.1:46212445-46227445 GCA_033310375.1 Conus canariensis
ACTAGACTGTTAAAGTTCGCCCTAGGTTTTCTTCTCTCTCTGTTTCATTTGAAAATATGAACACGTATGTCGGGCCACGTGATCCGAAGAATTCTTGCGAAAGGAAGAAAGGTCCGTCGGTATTGCTCTGGTGCCAGCCGTCCCATAAAACATGGACAGTGTTCACGTGGACAGTGTTCACATGGACTGTTCGTGCATTCGGACGGTCCTCACAGCAGTTTGTTTGTCCCCCTTTGGCGAGAATTTCTGACACCGTACATTGGCACTGCCGTTAGAAGGGGGCTTAGACATATTGCAATCAAATCAAATCAAATCAAATTGCTTTAAGCCCTGCCGAACACAAAAGCCATATCAGGACCGAAACTATTTTTTTAAAAAAAGAACCAAGTGAGAGAACTGAAATCCAAGGTTAAAACTCGACACCAGTTATTTCTTTACATCAAAAGACCGGCCAAAACGAGTCTGTCACACTCAACTTGAAATCAAATCTTCTCTGCAAAACTCGTGAATCAAATCCGGGGGCACATCCCAGAACAAGGTCTCCATTGAGCTTGCCGTAAACTGTTTATGTCTGACATCATGTAGCTCCTTACATTCAATTAGAATGTGTCTAATGCTGAGATGTTCACCACATGAGACGCAACGTGGAGCTTCTTCACTCTTTAAAAGATAAGAATGAATTTAAAACGAATGGCCAGAGTGCAACCAGCATAAAACTTTTTTTTTTTTCGTTGCGACCACCAGAGGCAGATAAGAGGAACTCTTTAAGGCTTGGACGGATCTGGAAATGTTTGTTATCTGTCCGTGCAAAACAGTCCTCTCGCCAGAGGTCTCTGATATAATCATTAACCTTCAGTTTCTAATCTGAGTAGGGGATAGATATGTTGGACAATTTCCAGGCCAAACGATCAGCCGTTTCATTTCCCCGAATGCCAACATGACCGGAAACCCAAGCAAGAACAATCTTATGACCTTCCGCTTTACAGATACAGTCAGTCCAGATCTACGTCCAGAACACGCACCACCAGACACTGCTGAAGCGTGGGCTCATTAACCCCTTTAGTTCCCTGTGGACTGCTGTAGGTGTTCTGAACATGCACGAGGCTTTGCATTGGGTAGTAAGAGCTCTATGAAGCTGATGTCAGCCACAGACCATGAAAGATGGGACAACAAAGAGAAAGTTCGTGAATTCCGCGTGTCTTCGGTACCCTAAAACAAACATATTTTCTTCTACTCACTATGGACTTTAGTGGAGAAATAATTATGTGATATAAAACAAACAAATCTTATTCCACTCACTAGGGACTTTAGTGGTGAAATAATGATGTGATATAAAACCACCAAATCTTCCACTCACTAGGCACTTTAGTGGTGAAATAATTATACAATATAAAACAAAATAATTATACAATATAAAACAAACACATTTTCTTCCATTCAATAGGGACTTAAGTGGTAAAATAATTATGTAATATAAAACAAACACATTTTCTTCCACTCACTAGGGACTTTAGTGGTGAAGTAATTATGTAATATAAAACAAACACATTTTCTTCCACTCACTAGGGACTTTAGTGGTGAAGTAATTATGTAATATAAAACAAACACATTTTCTTCCACTCACTAGGGACTTTAGTGGTGAAGTAGTACGTCTGGCCATAGATGACCCACACCATGCTCAGCACCCGCAGACCGTGTAGGCATGGCAACACTTCCGGGGCCTCCTGCTCCTGACCTTGACCTTGACCTTGAGTGTGTCCACCAGTCATTCCACACTGGCCTTGGGGTTGTGGGTTGGTCAAACGGTCCATGCCGGCTTTCATGGAGAAGCACTGCATCACTTGAATCATGCGAGCTGGACACAGAAAGTGGAGTTGGGATAAATTTAACTGATAACAGACACGCTGACACTGCATCAGACTGCAGGAGACCATATTAGACAACACTAGAATGCAATACAATGCAGAAAACACACACACACACACACGCATGCACACACACACGCACGCACACACACACGCACGCACACACACACACACACACACACATACACACACACACGCGCGCGCGCGCGCACACACACACACGCACGAACACACAACTGTATAGAACCACAAAAATAAAATCAAGCATTGAGAGGAACACGATGAGTCAAAGATAGTGGGGGCGAGAGGGGATGCAGACAGCAACTCGTATGATACTGCTCTTTTGTAAAGATGTAAAGGAACACCTGATACACCTGAAGAAGCGTATCTGTCGAGGGTCTTCCGAGAGTGTGCCGTATAGTTCTATAGTCCCACGTCATACACATTCCAGTATTCAGTCAGATGGTTAATACTGAGTGGTTCATCACACAGTATTGCACCATGGCGCATCTTCATCTTTTCAAAAGCATGAGCAAGTGCAGAATGTGTGATCTGCGTGTAATTCGATAACACTGTCACCTGCCTGCGGTTTTCAAGAACAGATGAGAGGAACTGATCAAGGCCGTGTGAAAACAGACAAGGAAAACACAAACCACGCAACAATCATTGCATAATAACATATTCTGTTTATGTTGAACTAAACGATGACACGAATGAAGACAAACACAAATCCTAAATGTCAAATCAGCATTAATCATCAACACTCCCCGTGCAAGTGTGCGTCCGTGTGCTTGCATGCTTGAATGTCATCGTGCACTAAGCATTGTTTTCTCATGAATACTGTAACCTTTATTCCTCGTTTCAATTTTTGTTTCTTTCGGTTGAAAGTGGTAAACATGACGGTAAGAATGTGTCAGCACAGCAAACATCAGCACAGAAGAAAAACCCAGACGCTGTGCATCAAACGACAGAACTTTAAGATCAGCAAGAGATTATCCTTTTAATAATTGAACACACAGATTTTGCATGGTGAGTAAGAGTCAGATGTATTATTATCAAAAAAGAAAATAACTAAATAAAGGAAAGTGGAAAAAAATAGGAGGATGGAGGCCCCACTTAAAAAAACAAAACAATCAGCACTGTCCGTGCTGCCCACCAGGTGCAGCTCACCTCGTTCAGGTCTGCGGGGCGTGATGGGTCTGCTCAGCAGCATGGTGTACTCTGAGGCCGTGGACGAGGTGGACGACTGGCTCCGCAGCAGGTTGGCCAGGTCACTGGGTCCGCTACTGCTGCCGTCCGTGTCCTTGCGGTACAGGTGGACGTTGACCGTCAGCTGGTACACCGTGGAGAACCCCACCACTGCCCCCAGCAGGCACAGGAACACGCTGCAGACAACAGCAAGTGGACAATGAGTCAGCAGGTCAACCACCCACCCGTGACGAATGGCATCTAACCCAATCTGTCAATCAAGGGTGAATCAGGTAACCATTCAAACTAATCATTTAAACTGCTAATTAACACGACGGCAAAACTTTAAACGTAATGCGATGCATGATACTCCTAGCAGATCAACCAACCCATCCACCCTACCTATCCACCCTGTCCATCCATCCTATCCATCCACCCTGTCCATCCACCCTATCCATCCACCCTATCCATCCACGCTGTCATCCAGCCTGTCAATCTATCCTACCCATCCACCCTGTCCATCCAACCTGTCAACCCATCCTACCCATCCACCCTACCCATCAACTCTGTCCATCCATCCTATCCATCCACCCTGTCCATCCACCCTGTCCATCCATCCTACCCATCCACCCTGTCCATCCATCCTGTCCGTCCACCCTGTCCATCCATCCTACCCATCCACCCTGTCCATCCACCCTGTCCGTCCACCCTATCCGTCCACCCTGTCCATCCACCCTGTCCAATCCATCCTACGCATCCACCCTGTCCGTCCATCCTACGCATCCACCCTGTCCGTCCATCCTACGCATCCACCCTGTCCATCCACCCTGTCCATCCACCCTGTCCATCCACCCTGTCCATCCATCCTACGCATCCACCCTGTCCGTCCATCCTACGCATCCACCCTGTCCGTCCATCCTACCCATCCACCCTGTCCGTCCATCCTACGCATCCACCCTGTCCGTCCATCCTACGCATCCACCCTGTCCGTCCATCCTACGCATCCACCCTGTCATCCACTGTCCATCCATCCTACCCATCCACCATGTCCATCCACCCTGTCCATCCATCCTACCCATCCACCCTGTCCATCCACCCTGTCCATCCATCCTACCCATCCATCCTGTCCACCATGTCCATCCACCCTGTCCATCCATCCTACCCATCCTACCCTGTCCATCCATCCTAACCCATCCATCCTGTCCACCATGTCCATCCACCCTGTCCATCCATCCTACCACACCATCCACCCTGTCCATCCACCCTGTCCGTCCACCCTGTCCATCCATCCTACCCATCCACCCTGTCCATCCACCCTGTCCATCCAGCCTGTTCACCCACCCTGTCCATCCACCCTGTCCATCCAGCCTGTTCACCCACCCTGTCCATCCACCCTGTCCATCCACCCTGTCCATCCAGTCTATTCATTCATCGTCCATCCGCTATCCATCCACCCTGTCCATCCACCCTGTTCCATCCACCCTATCCATCCATCCACCCTATCCATCCATCCACCTATCCATCCATCCACCATCCTATCCATCCACCCTGTTCCCTCCACCTGTCCATCCAGCCTATCCATCTACCCTATCCATCCAGCCTATCCATCCATCCATCCACCCTGTCCATCCACCCTATCCATTACTGTGAAATATTTCTTTTGTTCAAAAAGAAACAGAAGCAATCTGTCTACCTACTCGCCCACTGAACAAACGTTTTTGCATGCATGAGCGACAAAATGGATGAAATGACCGTCACGGCAGCTGGGCAAGCATCCAATCAACTGTCACCACGTCATGTTGCTTCCAGCTCTGCCGACCTCGGGGCCCCCTATACGCAGCAACTCGGACCACACTGACCTTGATCAGCTGGACTGCCAACATCTTGCTACACCTTGGCACCAAGGCCTGGTGAGGACGGTGGACACCCTACGTCTGTTCTGTCAGTGACCAAGCTGTCCACGTTCTGCCTGGTGACTGCTTTCAGTTTTAGCTGTACTACAGCCCAGCTGATGACAGGCGCCCATTTTCCGGGCCGTGTCACCACACATTAAAAAAAAAACCCAAAAAGACCTGTCCTGAAAAAAAACAACAATTAACAGTGACAATTGTCAACGCTGTTTACACAGTTCATAGCATGACAGACAACGACTGATGTCCTTACAGCATGACTTGGGGTTTTACGCCAGTCAGACACGACTACGTATGTAGCCTAAGTGTTTTAAGTTTTCGTTCAGTACAATACTCATGCTGGACAGCCAGAACTTTTGCAAACCATTATATATGTTGGCAAGCAAAACTGTGTCCTCAGCATACAAAAGCGAAAACAAACAAATGTACTTGCATAAATCTAAATCATGAAGATTTAGGTGCATACCAGCAAATATGCATCTGCGTGTATTCACACACCCGCATGCACCCGCGAGTGCGCGCGCGCGCACACACACACACACACACACACACACACACACACACACACACACACACACACATGCTCACATACACACTCGTTCACACATACGGAAACGGTAGCGGAGCTCCACTTCATGTTAAATGACGCGACATCATGGTCAGTGGAATATTGGTCGAGATCTTTTTTTTTAATGAAAAAGAAAAAAAAAAACTGGGGAAAGATTTTCACCATGTCTGCCACTTCTGAAACTATCAAAATAACCGATTCTTTTCACCACAGACGAAAACACAAGTTTGATCTAAAAATACATAACTACAAGTACTCGAAGACTTTTTCAGTTACCTAATTTGATGAAGGCACAAAACAATAGTAGTGTTTTGAACAGCGGTTTAATATTCACAACGATTTTGCTTTCAGTCACACTCTACGGTTTTTAACAACGTTCAAATTTTGGACGTTTCCTCATGTTCTGTTCTAATTCTCGTTTCAGTCAGAGTCGGAACAGTTCTTTTAAAGCGGGTGTGTTAGACAACCTCCATTAACCTGACACCCGACTGACAGACGCACACGTTTCTCTACCAAGACCTACACGACAGTGACGGTGGCGGAGCTCCAGTGCACCTCACGTGACTGGCAGATCACGTGATCCACACTCTTCACTATCAGCTGCAGTTCCTCCAGGCCTTGGAAGCCCCCCTCTGCAACCACAGCCACTGCTCACTCACTCGTGCATGAGCGCACACACATGTGTAGCAACAATACACGTTTGCAATCACATGTATGCAAGTGCACGGCGAATATTCGCACAGAGCGCGCGAGCTCGCGCGCGCGCGCGCACACACACACACACAAACACACACACACGTGTAAAAACACACGTCTGCATGCAAATACACCGAGTATATTCACACTGGGCACACACATAACACAAAAACGCAGAAACACACGCGCACACACACACACACACATCCCCTGCCCCCTCCTGTTCGACTCCTACATACACACATACACACGCACACGCGCGCGCATGCACACATACACACACACACACACACACACACACACACACACACACACACACACACCCTACATCCTTCTGTTTCTCTCCTCACCACACACACGCACGCCCACAACACACCAGCAAGAATGCACCTGCGTGCACAATCATGCGCATATTCACACACCCGCATGCGCGCACAGACACACACTCACATACACACACGCACACACATATGGAAAGTTACATTCATGATACATGGACACACTACAGTGACACAGTTCATTACAGTACAGGCCTGCTACAGGTCACACAATAAATGACACAAAGTCAAGTATGATTCCTCACCTGTTAGCAGTGAACTGAACATCTAAACAAAGGACAGTTCAGTTTAGGATAATACACTACTGCACACACACACACACACACACACACACACAACACACACACACACACACACACACACACACACACACACACACACACACACACACACACACACACACACACAACACATACACACACACACACACACACACACACACACATACACACACACACACACACACATACACACACACACACACACATACACACACAACACACACACACACACACACCACACACACACACACACACACACAACACACACACACACACACACACACACACACACACACACACACACACACACACACACACCACACACACACACACACACACACACCCTGCCCTCTCCCCCGCCTCCTCCCACTCTCCACTTTCGTCACCACCACCCCTGCACAACCCCCCCTCCACACACACATACACGCATGCACTCACGCGCGCACGCACGCAACCCGGTCGCGCGCGCGCACACACACACATACACACTCATGCGCACACACACCCACACACACACACACCACACACACACACACACACACACACACACCCGTCTAATATCACTATGTGGATAGACGTTAAATTGAAGACAACAACAACAACACACACACACACACATATGCACGCGCGCGCTTGCGCGCACTCACACACAAACACGCACGCACACACACATACACACAGTGAACTTCAAGTAGCAAATTTTGATATCAATCATTATTCTTTGTGGCAATGATAACATTCTTGGTGCATCGGTAAAAGATCATATAAATAATGATTGCCCTGATCATCTCAAAATTTACACGGATGGATCTCTGTTGGAAAACCAGGAAGCTGGAGCACCTTTCACTATTCCTTTTTCGAAGTGGAAAGATCGTTTTATGTCGGATAATACAGATCCATATTCACGGAGGAGCTCACTGCCATTCCTATGGCCCTATATTATTTACTTGATTTACTTAAACAAATATTTCAAATTCTCTTCTGTGTTGATGAAAAGTCAGTTTTATATGCTCTAAGCAAATCAAACTCTACAGTTAAACAACATCTTACTGTTGAAATCAAATACTGAATACATCTCCTACTTTTGAAAGATAGTAGTGTTACATTCTGCTGGATTGTGGAGGTCAATGACCTCTTTGAAGTAAATGCTTTTAAAACAAAATTGACTAATGACATAAAATGCATTTGCGGTGGAAAAATATCAAGTATGCATATACTTCTAAAACGTAGACAGTTGAAAAAATGTTTTGCCTGCTTTATATGAATCTTCCCATGATGAAAGTTTTAATGATTCATCACCAATATGTGACACTGGATTAGAATTAACTCAAAGTCCGATTTTTACCTACCTGTAATAAAATGCAGATGTTGTATATTTGTATTTGGTGTTGTGTTACTTGGCTTATTTTCTTATTGTTGCTGCGTTTTGTTGTTGTTTTTAAATTGTTCCTTTCTGTTGTCTAAGATCACATAACGTGAATAGACATTATCTTGAATACTACACACGTGACTCAAACAGGAAGACAAGCCAGCTAGACAAATTACAAGATCAGCCAGACAAACTGACACTCGCTCGGATAGACAACCAGCATCACAGACATATTACCTTACTGATGCAGATCCCAACACAACACACACCACCACACACACACACACACACACAACACACACACACACACACGTGAGCAGACCGACCCCACCCAACTACCGAACACACCACACCTCTGCCCTAGAGCTCATACAGACGAAGACGAAGAAGACTCACTCTGTCGCAGATAGATCTGAACGTCGGCGCTGCTGCAGCCATCCGGGAAACACACACCAATTCTCGTGACCTCGCCCTCAAACTGTGAGCAGAATTCAAATTCATCAGGACCACGTGAAAGATTTGTGCCATGCATATAAAAACAATTTCATGAAATTGTACCATTTATGTAAAATGAATAAACCAGATCCAAAGGTGCATTGTGCCATTTATATTTTCTTTTATCTTTAAATTTCATTTATATTTCAGTTACGAAAATTAGAAAAAAAACTGTGCCATTTAAATCAAAAGTTATATAAAATTGTGCCACTTATATCAAAATTTCATTTATAAAAATTCATGTAAAATTGTGCCATCTGTATCAAAAAGTTTTAATGAAAGAAAAGCGGCAAAGAAGGAAGGAACACAACGTCAACATGCCCGAATAAATTAGTTTTAGATCACATAAACCATTTTCGACATACTATAAAGGGCGAAAGCATCGCTAAATAAGGAACACGTTTTTTTTTTTTTCATTTTAAATGCTTTGTATGATAAAAATTGCAAACTTCCATATTACGCCTTCCTTCTTAACAGCCATTGATTTCCAGTTTATGGGTCATGGCATAGGCAGGGGAGAGAGAGAGAGAGGGGGGGGGGAACGAGAGAGTGAGAGAGAGAGATGGGGAGGGGTGAGGATGGGGTGCTAAAAAGAAATGGTGTAGGAGGGAAAGTTACTGCTATCGTTTTATAACACTGCTGTCATCTTTTATCATTAACCACAACTGTAGCATGTGACAGTGACTTCAAACCATGACGTCCAAAACCAAAACTTTCATTTAACGCCCATCTTGCACCGAATTGGATGAAGATAAGTGACTGCTCCTTCATTTTCGTTGTCCAGAGAGTTGTGTATCTTACCTGAAGAAGACCTTGGAGGTCGAAACGCTCGTGTTTTGTCTTGTGATTCGTTTGTGTACGTTTTTCGGAGAAGCCTTATAGATTATTTTTCAAATCTGTTTAGATTTCCGCCAGCAGTCTTCTCGCTTTGCAACTAAATCTGAAAATTTATGCTACACGAAAAGACTCGAACAAGGTCACCATCACCAGAATCATTACCATCACCATTCATCGTCGGTAAGGTTACTGTCATCGTCAACATCGTCTTCATTAACGCCATTATAATAATCCCATCATGAATACCGACCTCACGCATTTCCATCATGCCTACATCATGCCGTCAGCACAGTCCCCAATCTTCATCACCACCATCAAAAGGAAACCATCATATCGTCGTCACTGTCATCATAACGATCGTCGTCGTTGCCATCACTGTCATTACCCGCACGATGAATGACATCATTAGAAGGAGGGGCTGGATGAAGGGAAAAGGGAGGAGCGCATGAGGGGAAGAAGAAAGGGGCGATGAGAGAAAAGGAGGAGTGTAGATGAGGAGGAAGAAGCAGGAGACGGATGATAAAGAAGACAACGAAAGCGGAATGCAATCAAATCTGATCATCCAACGATACCATCAAGCCACACACACACTACAAACACATACAGCGATCACAGTGCATAAACAAACCGTCCATACGGTACATGAAAACAATGTTCAATACACGACAAGGCACACTACAGAAATATTAGATAAAGCGTTCGGCCGAAACCAAGGACGAATTCCTGATTCGGAAGAAGCGACACCAGACAGACAGACAGACAGTCAGTGTGACAGTGCTAAACCAAGCGTTACCACGACCTGATTTCATCGGAAAAGACGGGGCAGCCGCGACCTCTTCATGTGACCACCCGATTCAATACAATTGGAATAATGGGTGCTATGTCTTCTCTGCTGACGATACAAAAGCCTAGTAGTGTTCAAATGCCAAGCTCAAGACTCAAACGCTTTATAGTTTATTACTGAGCGGTAACGCGTTTCGGCAGAACCTGACCTTCCACGTTCTCCTTGCTACTCTTCACGACAATGGCAACCGCTGGATAGTGACAATGACAAAGCGACAAACAGCAATAACACACCCATAACTGAGAATGTAAAACAGAATTTTATACAGAAATATCCAATTCTTCCACTAAAGCTTCTTCTGCTACCACCTTTTAGTGGAAGTAAAGGTGAGAAAAGGGTCCGATAAATAAAGAGGCTAGTATCACACAGACACACAGACACACACACACACACACACACACACACACACACACACACATCCGAAGACACAGAGAGAGAGAGAGAGAGAAAAGAGAGACAGACAGACAGACAGACAGACAGACTGACACAGACACAGAGACAGACAAAGAGAAACAAAGAGACAGAGACAAACAAAGACGGACAGAGAGCGAGAGAGAGAGAGAGAGAGAGAGAGAGAGAGAGAGAGAGAGAGAGAGAGATTATATAGTCCTTAAACAGTAGATCCCCTATGGTTGATATAAAAATCTGTAATAAGTGACATGCCTTGATAGACGCAGGGACACGGTTCCAAACAGATGGTCCAAAATATGCAAAGCTCGATCTGAATAAATCAATGCGTACACTGTAGTTAGTAGCAATTACAACTTCTTGTATCCGTTCAAACAAACTCAGCAAGATAGGGTGGTGCATTTTTTTTATATGGACTTTGAACGTAAATGGTTTTATTGAAGGCTATGGTAACATTTTGATTTTTGCTAATGTTTCCGTGGTTATAAAAGAGCTGTTAGGAACGGGCAGCTTAAATGGCCTTCCATGTGAAGATTCACTACCGCTGTCCCCACTCCAAACCGAAGATGCGAGGTAAACGTCAGAAAGTCAGTGAACTTCAGAACTGAATTCCCTGGTGAAAGCGTGAACGGAATTTCATTTGATTAAAAAAAAAAAAAAAAACCAACAACCAAAAACAGATTGTAAGCCAATAATTTGCAAACAAAACTGATGTGTGCCGTTCTCATTCATCGTCAGCAATTACGCCCAGAGCGCGTATGATGTTTGATAGCGTGTTCAACCGAACAACCGAGGTGGGTTTTCTTTTCTTTTCTTTTTCTTTTTTTTTTAATTTTTTTTTTTTTTTTTTGCAAGGCTTAAAGAGGCTTGCGTATGTAAGCAGCTTCTGTTGGTGTGTTCGTCTTGATGTTAACACCATACGCTTGTTCTGTTTAATACATATGACTGAAATTACTCATTACGTCCCCACCCACTTGTGTGGAAAAAAAAAGAAGATAGCAACAACTGAAGCTGTTGAATTGCACTGCAGTCCACCCGAGTCCTCTCCACCCCATTCTGCTCTGCTGCACTCATCTCTGCTCTCATTGCTACACCCGAGTCCTCTCCACCCCATTCTGCTCTGCTGCATTCCTCTCTGCTTTCATTGCTACACCCGAGTCCTCTCCACCCCATTCTGCTCTGCTGCACTCATCTCTGCTTTCATTGCTACACCCGAGTCCTCTCCACCCCATTCTGCTCTGCTGCACTCATCTCTGCTTTCATTGCTACACCCGAGTCCTCTCCACCCCATTCTGCTCTGCTGCACTCATCTCTGCTTTCATTGCTACACCCGAGTCCTCTCCACCCCATTCTGCTCTGCTGCACTCATCTCTGCTTTCATTGCTACACCCGAGTCCTCTCCACCCCATTCTGCTCTGCTGCACTCATCTCTGCTTTCATTGCTACACCCGAGTCCTCTCCACCCCATTCTGCTCTGCTGCACTCATCTCTGCTTTCATTGCTACACCCGAGTCCTCTCCACCCCATTCTGCTCTGCTGCACTCATCTCTGCTTTCATTGCTACACCCGAGTCCTCTCCACCCCATTCTGCTCTGCTGCACTCATCTCTGCTTTCATTGCTACACCCGAGTCCTCTCCACCCCATTCTGCTCTGCTGCACTCATCTCTGCTCTCATTGCTACACCGAGTCCTCTCCACCCCATTCTGCTCTGCTGCACTTATCTCTGCTTTCACTGCTACACCTGAGTCCTCTCCACCCCATTCTGCTCTGCTGCATTCCTCTCTACTCTCATTGCTACACCCGAGTCCTCTCCACCCCTTTCTGCTCTGCTGCACTCATCTCTGCTCTCATTGCTACACCCGAGTCCTCTCCACCCCATTCTGCTCTGCTGCATTCATCTCTGCTCTCATTGCTACACCCGAGTCCTCTCCACCCCATTCTGCTCTGCTGCACTCATCTCTGTTCTCATTGCTACAGGATGCAGTTCAGTCCGATCAACGCAACACAACTCCATGTCTTTCAAAACAGTTTTAGAGATCATACCACTTAATACAATGCAATACTTAATACGATAACTGGCACCAAAACGCGCGCACCTCTCGTGCACCCCCCCCCCCCCCCCCCCTCCCAAATTCTGTCTTTTACCCCCCATCCTTGCTGTTCTTCACGACGTGGTTTAGTCTTTGATGTTGAGGCCATCTGGTGTTGTAGTACCGAGATGGTGGATGATCTGTTTCTCCATGTTGTTTCTCATGAAGGTTTCACCAGTGCTGTTGCGCCAGACCACTGATATGGAGAAGTGGGCTATGCTGTGATATCGATGTTGAAGTGTATAGCCACAGTGGTTTGCTTGTTCTGGAGGGTGCTGTCCCTGTGCTCTTTGCAGCGTTCTTCCAGTGTGCAGTATGTCTCGCCTACGTAGATGCGACCGCACAGGCTACAGTGGACTACATACACCAAATCACTGGTTTGGCAGGTGAAACTTTTCCTCATGGTGAAATGGCGTCCTGAGGGCCCTTTCAAGGTGAGCGTGGTAGTGTTGAGGAAGGGACAGCATTTGTACTTTAAGAGAAAGAACATGGGGAAACAGATCATCCACCATCTCAGTACTACAACACCAGATGGCCTCAACATCAAAGACTAAACCAAACCACAGCTTCCCCCCGTCCCCACCCTGCCCGTTTCCCCTTTCCCTCCCCTCCCCCCCTCATTTTCCTCTTCCCCCACCTCCTTCCCTCTCACTATCTACGTTCAAATGCATTATGTCATAATGCAATGATGATGAAATTGTGATCTTTACGTCACATGCATACACATTCATTCTAACAACAACCAGAAAACTGCACTTGTGACTGCGGCTATCTTCAGTTGCCTTGAAGGCTCTACGAGTCTAAATACACAACTCCTCCTCTCCCAAGTGGGTTCAAACTTTTTTTTTTCCCTCCTGTGTTTTGTATCCTGTTTTGAAAGAACCCAGGCAGTCAAACTTCTTTCGGTATAGGTTTGTTAAATAAACAGATGGCGCGCGCGCGCCTGTGCGTGTGTGTGTGTGTGTGTGTGTGTGTGTGTGTGTGTGTGTGTGCGCGCGCGCGCGCGCGCGCGTGTGTGTACGTGACATGAATGAGACAATCTATCAAGACAGGGCCTAGGGCACTGTAACAAACAGGAAGGATGCTGCACATGCTCATTGTTGTTATGGAGAAAGTGAAGGGTTACTGGCCACAGGGACGGTGCACCGTCAAGAGGGTCACAGTGTCTGGGGCATGGCACGACAGATGGCGGTGCCCATTCCTCTCCCTCCGCCGCCATCAACTGTCCTGATCTGAATCAGGTGTCTATTGACCGCTATTGACCGCTGTGTGTGTGTGTGTGGGGTGTGTGTGTGTGTGTGTGTGTGTGTGTGTGTGTTGTGTGTGTGAGTGTGTGTGTGTTGTGAGTGTGTGTGTGTGCGCGCACGACTGTGTCATGTGTATGCATGTGCCGTAAGTATGCATGTATGCAAGTATGCATGTGTGTGTGTGTGGTGTGTGTGTGTGTGTATGTGTGTGTGTGTGTGTGTGTGTGTGTGTGTGTGTGTGCATGAGTGCCCGTGTGTGTGCGTGCGTGTGTGTGTGTGTGTGTGTGTGTGTGTGTGTGTGTGTGTGTGTGTGTGTGTGTGTGTGTGTGTGCGTGCGTGCGTGCCCGCGCGCGCGCGCGCGTGTGTGTGTGTGTGTGTGTGTGAGACTTGCCATGTGTATGCATGTGCTATATGTATGCATATAGGTATGTGTGTCCATGTGTGCCCGTGTATATGTGTGTGTGCTAGCATGCATGCGTCTGTGTATGTATGTGTGTGTGCGTGTGTACGCGAGCGCGCGCGCGTTTGTGTGTGCATGTGTGTGTGTGTCGCTGTGCTATGTGTATGCGTGTGCTATATATATGCATGCATGTATGTGTGTGTGTATGCGTGTGTCTATGTATGCACGTGTGTGTGTGTGTGTGTGTGTGTGTGTGTGTGTGTGTGTGTGTGTGAAGTCAAGTCAAGTCAAGTCAAGAACACTTTATTATCTCCAAACAGAAATTAAGAGTGGCCATAAAAACAACACATCACATATCACGTATCACACCCATCCATCCACCTACCCACCCACTCACACACACAGAATAATAAACACACACACACATACATACAAACAAGCTTTCTGAACCGGATCTTATTGA
>CM065746.1:46237445-46274945 GCA_033310375.1 Conus canariensis
AGTCCGACAAATGTCTGCTTCTGACACAGATTTATTTAGAATATGATCTGGTTCCTCCAACACATTACCTTCAACATCAGAATCTTCATAGCATTTTCGCTATTACTTTGAAATACTTTCTGGAAATGATTAAATTAGTCTTCCGCACTATTATCATTA
Source organism: Conus canariensis (assembly GCA_033310375.1). Classification (NCBI taxonomy): domain Eukaryota; kingdom Metazoa; phylum Mollusca; class Gastropoda; order Neogastropoda; family Conidae; genus Conus; species Conus canariensis. The sequence goes on from CM065746.1 coordinate 46,237,605, forward strand.
ACGATGTTTCTTTCTTTATTTCTACAATCTAAAAATTCTTGGCTCATTCCAAAACTTCGATCCATTGTTGATTTATTGTGCTAAAGGGTCGGCTTTTTTGTTTTCTGAAAGTTTGATTATGAGATTTTTTTTTCAATTTATATCTATATTGTGCTTCAACATAAACTGAGCGGTGTTCTTGTTTTCATTGCTCTGAAATGATCTAATTTCCCTCTTTGTTTTGTCACATTCACTGTCAAACCATTCCCACTTCTTCCTTTAAATGTGAAACTGTCTGAATATGTATCCATCAGAATTAAACACTGCACCAGAGGTTGTAAAGCTCTGACTACATCCTTGTCTGTACCGTTTGTGGCCAACATGATTCTGTTTAAGTATGCCACTGCTCTCCCATGACTTGGCGAAGTCGTCTTCGTATTCTAAGTGCCACACGAATTTTTCACATGTTTCATTTTAATTCTGTCTTGTTTCTGAACGACCCTGTGTCGTTTGTTATTTGTTGAATGCAGCCCGCTTTGACCGCAAACTGCGACCCTCAGACTAGGTCTGATCAGGAGATATGTGTGGCGCCTCTGTCCTGACCCCTGCCCTGTTCGTCCGTCATTCTGCTGTTAGCATCAACTGCCTTGTCTTTGTCGTCCTGTTGGTCCGTCATCCTGCTGTTAGTATCAACTGCCTTGTCTTTGTCGTCCTGTTGGTCAGTCATCCTGCTGTTAGCATCAACTGCCTTGTCTTTGTCGTCCTGTTGCTCCGTCATCCTGCTGTTAGCATCAACTGCCTTGTCTTTGTCGTCCGTCATTCTGCTGTTAGCATCAACTGCCTTGTCTTTGTCGTCCGTCATCCTGCTGTTAGCATCAACTGCCTTGTCTTTGTCGTCCGTCATCCTGCTGTTAGCATCAACTGCCTTGTCTTTGTCGTCCGTCATCTTGCTGTTAGCATCAACTGCCTTGTCTTTGTCGTCCGTCATTTTGCTGTTAGCATCAACTGCCTTGTCTTTGTCATCCGTCATCTTGCTGTTAGCATCAACTGCCTTGTCTTAGTCGTCCGTCATCCTGCTGTTAACATCAACTGCCTTGTCTTTGTCATCCGTCATCTTGCAGTTAGCATCAACTGCCTTGTCTTAGTCGTCCGTCATCCTGCTGTTAACATCAACTGCCTTGTCTTTGTCGTCCGACATCCTGCTGTTAGCATCAACTGCCTTGCCTTTGTCGTCCGTCATTCTGCTGTTAGCATCAACTGCCTTACCTTTGTCGTCTGTCATCCTGCTGTTAGCATCAACTGCCTTGCCTTTGTCGTCCGTCATCCTGCTGTTAGCATCAACTGCCTTGCCTTTGTCGTCCGTCATCCTGCTGTTAGCATCAACTGCCTTGCCTTTGTCGTCCGTCATCCTGCTGTTAGCATCAACTGCCTTGCCTTTGTCGTCCGTCATCCTGCTGTTAGCATCAACTGCCTTGCCTTTGTCGTCCGTCATCCTGCTGTTAGCATCAACTGCCTTACCTTTGTCGTCCATCATCCTGCTGTTAGCATCAACTGCCTTGTCTTTGTCGTCCGTCATCCTGCTGTTAGCATCAACTGCCTTGTCTTTGTCGTCTATCATTCTGCTGTTAGCATCAACTGCCTTACCTTTGTCGTCCGTCATCCTGCTGTTAGCATCAACAGCCTTGTCTTTGTCGTCCATCATACTGCTGTTAGCATCAACTGCCTTGTCTTTGTCGTCTATCATTCTGCTGTTGGCATCAACTGCCTTGCCTTTGTCGTCCGTCATCCTGCTGTTAGCATCAACGGCCTTCCCTTTGTCGTCCGTCATCCCGCTGTTAGCATCAACTGCCTTGTCTTTGTCATCCGTGATTCTGCTGTTAGCATCAACTGCCTTGTCTTTGTCGTCCGTCATTCTGCTGTTAGCATCAACTGCCTTCCCTTTGTCATCCGTCATCCTGCTGTTAGCATCAACTGCCTTGCCTTTGTCGTCCGTCATTCTGCTGTTAGCATCAACTGCCTTACCTTTGTCGTCCGTCATCCTGCTGTTAGCATCAACTGCCTTGTCTTTGTCATCCGTCATCTTGCTGTTAGCATCAACTGCCTTGTCTTTGTCGTCCGCCATTCTGCTGTTAGCATCAACTGCCTTGTCTTTGTCATCTGTCATCTTCCTGTTAGCATCAACTGCCTTGTCTTTGTCGTCCGTCATCTTGCTGTTAGCATCAACTGCCTTGTCTTTGTCGTCCGTCATTCTGCTGTTAGCATTAACTGCCTTGTCTTTGTCATCCATCATCTTGCTGTTAGCATCAACTGCCTTGTCTTTGTCGTCCGTCATCTTGGTGTTAGCATCAACTGCCTTGTCTTTGTTGTCTGTCATTCTGCTGTTAGCATCAACTGCCTTGTCTTTGTCATCCGTCATCTTGCTGTTAGCCTCAACTGCCTTGTCTTTGTCGTCCTGTTGGTCCGTCATTCTGCTGTTAGTATCAACTGCCTTGTCTTTGTCGTCCGTCATTCTGCTGTTAGCATAAACTGCCTTGTCTTTGTCGTATGTCATTCTGCTGTTAGTATCAACTGCCTTGTCTTTGTCGTCTGTCATTCTGCTGTTAGCATCAACTGGCTTGTCTTAGTCGTCCTGTTGGTCCGTCGTTCTGCTGTTAGCATCAACTGCCTTGTCTTTGTCGTCCGTCATTCTGCTGTTAGCATCAACTGCCTTGCCATTGTCGTCCGTCATCCTGCTGTTAGCATCAATTGCCTTGCCTTTGTCGTCCGTCATCCTGCTGTTAGCATCAACTGCCTCGTCTTTGTCATCCGTCATTCTGCTGTTAGCATCAACTGCCTTGTCTTTGTCGTCCGTCATTCTGCTGTTAGCATCAACTGCCTTGTCTTTGTCATCCGTCATCTTGCTGTTAGCATCAACTGCCTTGTCTTTGTCGTCCTGTTGGTCCGTCATTCTGCTGTTAGCATCAACTGCCTTGTCTTTGTCGTCCGTCATTCTGCTGTTAGCATAAACTGCCTTGTCTTTGTCGTATGTCATTCTGCTGTTAGTATCAACTGCCTTGTCTTTGTCGTCTGTCATTCTGCTGTTAGCATCAACTGGCTTGTCTTCGTCGTCCTGTTGGTCCGTCGTTCTGCTGTTAGCATCAACAGCCTTGTCTTTGTCGTCCGTCATCCTGCTATTAGCATCAACTGCCTTGCCTTTGTCATCCGTCATTCTGCTGTTAGCATCAACTGCCTTGCCTTTGTCGTCCGTCATCCTGCTGTTAGCATCAACTGCCTCGTCTTTGTCATCCGTCATTCTGCTGTTAGCATCAACTGCCTTGTCTTTGTCGTCCGTCATCTTGCTGTTAGCATCAACTGCCTCGTCTTTGTCATCCGTCATTCTGCTGTTAGCATCAACTGCCTTGTCTTTGTCGTCCGTCATCCTGCTGTTAGCATCAACTGCCTCGTCTTTGTCATCCGTCATCCTGCTGTTAGCATCAACTGCCTCGTCTTTGTCATCCGTCATTCTGCTGTTTGCATCAACTGCCTCGCCTTTGTCATCCGTCATTCTGCTATTAGCATCAACTGCCTTGTCCTTAGTCGTCCGTCATCCTGCTGTTAGCATCAACTGCCTTGTCTTTGTCGTCCGTCATCCTGCTGTTAGCATCAATTGCCTTGTTTTTGTCGTCCGTCATTCTGCTGTTAGCATCAATGCCTTGTCTTTGTCGTCCGTCATCCTGCTGTTAGCATCAACTGCCTTGTCTTAGTCGTCCGTCATCCTGCTGTTAGCATCAACTGCCTTGTCTTAGTCGTCCGTCATCCTGCTGTTAGCATCAATTGCCTTGTCTTAGTCGTCCGTCATTCTGCTGTTAGCATCAATTGCCTTGTCTTTGTCGTCCGTCATCTGCTGTTAGCATCAACTGCCTTGTTTTGTCGCCCTGTTGGTCCGTCATACTGCTGTTAGCATAACTGCCTTGTCTTTGTCGTCCGTCATTCTGCTGTTAGCATCAACTGCCTTGCCTTTGTCGTCCGTCATCTGCTGTTAGCATCAACTTTCTTGTTTTTGTCGTCTGTTGTCCGTCATACTGCTGTTAGGATCAACTGCCTTGTCTTTGTCGTCACCGTCGTCTGTCATTCTGCTGTTAGCATCAACTGCCTTGTCTTTGTCGTCACCGTCATCTGTCATTCTGCTGTTAGCATCAACTGCCTTGTCTTTGTCGTCATCGTCGTCCGTCATTCTGCTGTTAGCATCATCTGCCTTTGTCATCCTGTTGGTCCGTCACTCTGCTGTTAGCATCAATTGCCTTGTCTTTGTTGTCGTCGTCGTCCGTCATCCTAATGTTAGCATCAACTGCCTTGCCTTTGTCGTCCGTCATTCTCCTGTTAGCATCAATTGCCTTGTCTTTGTCGTCGTCCGTCATCCTGCTGTTAGCATCAACTGCCTTGCCTTTGTCGTCCGTCATTCTGCTGTTAGCATCAATTGCCTTGTCTTTGTCGTCATCGTCGTCCGTCATTCTGCTGTTAGCATCAACTGCCTTTGTCGTCCTGTTGATCCGTCACTCTGCTGTTAGCATCAATTGCCTTGTCTTTGTTGTCGTCGTCGTCCGTCATCCTAATGTTAGCATCAACTGCCTTGCCTTTGTCGTCCGTCATTCTCCTGTTAGCATCAATTGCCTTGTCTTTGTCGTCGTCCGTCATCCTGCTGTTAGCATCAACTGCCTTGCCTTTGTCGTCCGTCATTCTGCTGTTAGCATCAATTGCCTTGTCTTTGTCGTCATCGTCGTCTGTCATTCTGTTGTTAGCATCAACTGCCTTTGTCGTCCTGTTGATCCGTCACTCTGCTGTTAGCATCAATTGCCTTGTCTTTGTTGTCGTCGTCGTATGTCATCCTGCTGTTAGCATCAACTGCCTTGCCTTTGTCGTCCGTCATTCTGCTGTTAGCATCAATTGCCTTGTCTTTGTCGTCATCGTCGTCCGTCACTCTGCTGTTAGCATCAACTGCCTTGTCTTTGTCGTCCTGTTGGTCCGTCATTCTGCTGTTAGCATCAACTGCCTTGTCTTTGTCGTCAATGTTGTCCCGGTTTACGTTTACATAGAGAGAGCTACTGAATATTTGGACCCGCATAAAAATCAACATTATAGTAAGATAAAACCTTACAACGTCGTGGTTTAGATTTCAGAATGATCACAACCTCCATCTCCTCTTTCCACCCTTCCACATTAACAAGTATTTCCTAACTTATAACATCCTGTATTCAGGGATCTCTTTGTTCGGCGTAGTGTTTGGAGAAAAGTTCAGCCTTCAAGCAGTCTGAGATGTATCTATAGATCTCTATTTATGTGTCTGCCTCCAGCATATAAAATGTAGAGTTGGGACAATTCGGTTGCCCGATCGCCCGAGGCGCATGCAGGTGTGGGAGTGGATTTCGAAAGTGAACGACCCGTCGGTTAGCTAAAAATGTTGCTGTCTATAGGCCCACAGATCATTTTCCCTTAAATTTTTGTTTTGAAAACGTAGTAGTTTATCACAAACAAGTAGGGTAATTCTTGCTCTCATACTGAAGCAAATACACGCCCTTAACTCCAAACGAATGCTGGTTACGACACCGAATTGCCTGGCAAAAATGACAACACAGAGTAGGCTACACAGAACAAACAAGGCGACATCCGATTAGTAGTTTAATTCTAGTCTGAAGTGGTTGTCGACTTTGTCCATTTCGTTCGCTGTGTACGAAGCTGATACAGGCAGAATTAATCTAATGGCTCCCATCGATTCTCTAAAGTTGTACAGTAGCCTCTTGTCGATGTCGTCCCGCCGATCCTGAATCACCTGTGAGCTCAGTCGCTGTGTCGTCGCCATATCTGTCATTGTGCCTCTGAAGTCGTCACTCTGGTATCATAATATGAAAACGTCTTAAAAATCACAGCAAAATTGTCTGGACACAGTAAGCAGAAGTGGAGAGATTGAGGCCCTTAACGTTGTTGTCTGCATGGAAAAGCATGATTCCATTCTTTAGTCTAACAGCACTGTGCAAGATACTGATTATGTGGCAGTATCTTTAACTTTGGCGGGCTCGTGGTTTTGTTGCACCCGCCCGGCTGGCTTATGAGCATTTTCCAACTTCGCAAGCCATCAACTGAGTCAAATCAAACGAATTTTAAAGTAATGTATATAATTATTTCATCGTCAATTTTTGCTGAGTTAAAGGGTTCAATTGCTTCCTTGATAAAGAGAATTACAAAAAACAAACAAACAAAAAACGTAAAGCAGGGAGTGAGAAAATGCTCATCAAATGACTATAACCGATATTGCTATTCATTATGTGACTGAATGAAAAGCGGTTGATTTTGTGCTATTATGCAAAGCATTTTTTCCATTGCAAAACTGGAAATACTCAAATAATCATCAGTTGATCCTTAGGGATGAAAGACAGCGGCTGTCACGCTCCAAGAAAGACGAGTGCTATGGAGCTGAGAAATAGCACCCTATTTCAGCTGAGAAATAGCACCCTATTTCTTCACACAGTCTGTGTAGATCCCATGATTGTGGTCAGCACAACAGTGGGACATACTAAAGCCAGCAATATGCTGCGTGAAGAGCATCATGGGATTGAAAGGGGCCAGTCACGTGACAGCCAGCTGCTGGGTCCTGTGGACCAGGTTGTAGGCATCACGAAGGAATGAAACTGGACATATGTCTTGATAATGGATTTCTTCCAGGCATTCCACACAGTCTTCTCCCTCCTGATCCAAAAACTCCAGCACTTCGGGACCACCGGCCCAGTGAAGCTCTGGATCTCAAACTTTCTGGCAGACAGGTTGCAAGAAGTGGTCGTGGATGGCACTTAATCTGAAGCTATGTCTGATGGAGTTGGAATTCCTGCAGCACAGGCCTCATCACTGGGCCCTGGGTTGTTCCTTTTCTACGTCAGCGACCTTGTAGACGGTGACTTTACCACAAAACTCCTTGCTGATGACACTCTGCCTTAGGACAGTCAGCCCAAGCAAATATCAAGCAAAACAACAGCCAGACGTATGAGCCAAATGGCAAGCTGAGTGAGAGTTCTGGTTTCCATCCTAAAAAAAAATACCAGGCTCTCTGTGTCATATGGAAGGGATAGATCCTCAAACAGGTGCACATCATTTTCAAGGCCTGGAATCCAACACAGTGAGGAGTCCCAAGTGCCAACATCTCACAAGATCTTAGGTGAGTCAGTCGCATCTCCAACACGACCAGCAGAAACAACTAGACCCTCGGCTTTCTTCACTGCAGTCTGAAGACAGGCTCAATGAACATCAAGGAAACAGCCCGCCGAGATACTCCACGACAGTCTGGGACCCTTTCGCATTTAAAGCCATCAGCACACAAAAGAAGGGAAAAAAAACGAAAACAAAAAAAAACAGTGCCGTGTTGCCTGCTGGATGGTGAATTGCTATAGTGCAAAAATTATACGTGGAAGACATGCTCAAATAGCTCAACTGCATCCCGCTAAACAGTCCCGAGACGTTCTGCAAAGCTGGCTGTCTATCAATCTATCTATATTCATATATATATATATATATTATATATATATATATACATAATGGTAGTAAGTACCAACAAAGATTTAAAAATGCTCAACCGTACTGGGAGCAACATTTGTTAAAAGGTAAGGCTTAAAATTGTAAGCCTTACCTTTTAACAAATATATATATATATATATATATATATTTCACTTGTGTGTGTGTGTGTGTGTGTGTGTGTGTGTGTGTGTGTGTGTGTGTGTTTAATTTTACTTGTCCTAAGATACCAGTCGTCCAGCTTGTATAGCACGCATTGATTTACATGACTAAAGTACTTCAGGTCAAATAGATAGATCTGCTACTGGTAACCTGGATCCCAGTACTACCTGTCACAGGGTCGAATGGTCGGCGACTAAACCGGCACCCCCACCAGTACTTACGAGGATGGTGAGGAGGGTGGCTAGGCACCCTGATGGAAATAAATAAAAGATCCATCAAAGGGCGCCAGCTCTAGAGAGCTATTCACGGTCATCTAGCTAAGGGAGTAATTTACCCTGACAAACAATCCTGAGTGGAGCCCCTAAGGTGGTTGGATGGCAAACTTTGTCACCCTCGGGCAGCTCCTGCGACCGCGTTGGCACCCAACTGTAACAGCCCTGCTGTTCCTTTGGATCCGTCAGCGAGGTGGAGAGGGGGAACAAGCTGCATGGGCAACAGCCTGTCCTCCATCCGTCCATCCATCCACAAACACTCACTTGCACCTACACCTGGAGTGAACACTCCAGCTTTGCTGCTTGCGTCGACACAAAACGGGAAGCAACAGATACCAGTGTGTGTGTGTGTGTGTGTGTGTGTGTGCGCGCGCGCGCGTGCGTGCGTGCGTGCGTGCGTGCGTGCGTGCGTGCGTGCGTGCGTGCGTGCGCGCGCGCGCGCGTGCATGCGCGCGCGTGTGTGTGTATGTTACCAAGTTCACCAGGAGATGGTCATCAATACTCTATGCCGACCCCAAATCCTTCCGCAAGGGCAACCCCTCCATTTCCACACTGCCACCAGTCCCACCCTGGTCCACTGTATATTTTGCCAGCCACAGGAGGAATTCCTTCTTTCCACAGACAGTCACTGAGTGGTGCTGTCTATCGTCTGAGGCAGTGTCAACCCCACACTAGAAGGCTTCAAATATTGGATTTAAAATTCCCCTCTCCCCCCCTCCCCTCCCCCAAGTCTCGTATTACCACCTCCACCCAATCCAGCCTTTGCAACCCCTCAACCTCCTCACTGATCCGTATTCAAATTATTGAATGCAGTTGGTGCATTGTTCATTGGGATATCCGTTTTCCCTAACACCAGCAACCAACCGGTACCATCCGCCAAGTGGCTTATCAAACAAGCTACCCGCGACACTTTACATCTTGTAACAAACTGAACTGCCCTAATACTCCTACTAACAGATTGGGACGCGAATCCCATCTTCAACTACAACGATGTAACGATGGTGGGCATTGTTTGAAACACATTGTGCATCACTTACCGCTCAGTGCCCATTGCTGTGAGGAAATGATGGCAGCTTCCAGCTCTTTGGTTTGATTAGCACACAACGATGATAATTTGTCGTCTGCACCACTATTATTCCCACTGGAGTAGCTGCCCCTTATGGCAACAGCATAATTCAGTGCGAGTGCAATCGGTAGCAAGATGTTTTGCATCCACGTAACAACGTTCATGATCGCCAACATACTCTTTCGAATATCTTACGGTTAAAAAAAAATGGACAGGGTTGTCCTTAGATCAAAATGAATTAAAACAGAAGACCGAAGTGTCAAATTTTCTCCAACGAAAAGAACAATTTTAGATCTGTGAGCAGCAAGCCTACTAGCCTACTTCAAATAGAAACAAATCTAACTTGCCGCTTGAAATGCATGCATCGGAGAGCACACGCACTAGAGTAACATATAAACAAAAATCACCGAATAATGCACAAACTTGGTATATCATTCATTTGAGACAATGACACCATTTATTATGATTGTCCCGGTTTGAGCATCCTTCTCAAGTGTTGGCCTCAAAGTGTTGCCTGCTATACAAAACGATGTCCATTTTTGATGCCGTGATTCTAAATGAAGTCATTCAACTAAGATCATAAGCGCTGAAAAATGTAACGTTAAGTAGGCCTAACCCCACATTTGTACTTGGTTCATGTTGTGTTCAACAATCATCTCTGTCTCCTAACGTCATGTTTTGTAGCACAACACAATCCTTAATCCTTGACCGACCAACTTTCAACTGACAAAATCTCCGCAATATACGCCCTATGCTTCGAATGAAAACAGGTAATGATAGTCACAAGCCGTTTTGCAGCCTTCACACATGCCGCTCCACTTCAATGATTCAGCTGTTAAATTATTCATCATAATTATATATTCTCCAGATAACACACGGGAATTTACGCTTTGGACGCAGTGACATTTCGATTCTGAATCAGCAATGCAGTTTTGTCTCCAGCACGCCAAGAAGACTGCTTACACGATAACCAACATGAATTAATCAGAATCCCACTGACAAAGATGTCACAGAAACACAGACTGGTTTATAGCGATTTTAGCCCAGGGTGGAGTAACATGCGAAAGTCTACAATGCACGCGTTTAATGACTGGAAGTGGGGTCCGCCAGTATTGTCCACTTATCCTCGGGCTGACGAGAATCAAAATATGATAATTTTATTAAGGAAAACTGCGCACAATTTTAAGCGGCAATCAATACTTCACCCCCCCCCCCCTCCCTTCCCCACATGACTTCTCAATCAACCATGCCCTGTACACTTCCCCCTAGGGCCTATTGATACAGCTTCCACCAGTGAGATCGCGTGACTGAGGAAATGTCCCAGTTTATGTTATTTCCCTTGCTGTTTACGGAGCATTCTCAAGAAATTTCCCTTCATTTGTAATGACACATGACGTACTAAGAAAGGATCCAGGATTTTTGCGGGAAGGAAGCGGGAGGGACGAAGAGGCGGGGATGGGAGCTGAGGACGCGGATGGAAGGGGAGAGAATCAGAGAGGAAATTTATCATTTTATGCGCCTGCACGACGTACCAAGGGGGACAAACGCCAGTGGCAATGTTGAGTTTCTCCCAGCCCCATAGTGCAGCCCCTTCGTTGAAAGACCTCCACAAGATCAGGATCGAGCCATAACATTACCCACACACCGTTGGCTTCAGCTCATCTTCCCAAGAAGAAAATGGCGGTTGTCCTGAAAAGAGAGAAGCTGACAGGATGTGGCTGTCGATTCGGCACTCCCTAAAATATCCAGTTTGTGGTTTTGCTGGTAACTGACTGGCAAAAACGCGCAAAAAGATCAAAAGAAGGAATGGAAATCCTTTTTTCTGTATGATAACCGAAACAGCGAACCGATTACCTTGATATAAATTTTAAAGGTTTTTGAAAGAAGTCCGCCAGGCAACATGGATAAACGAATTATGAGACACAACACGACGCGTTTTGACCTCTTAGGTCTTCTTCGGGCAAGTTAAACAACACTCAGAAGAATGAAGATGAAGAATGAACCATCACTTGTCAAATTCGGTGCAAGATTGTTGTTGAAGTGATTGCTTGTTCTTTATATTTTCGTTGTCCAAAGTGTTGTTTATCTTGCCTGAAGAAGACCTATGAGGTCGAAATGCGTTGTCTCGTAATTAGTTTGGCCATATTATCTGGCGGAGTCATTTCAAATACCTTCTAAAATTTGTCTAAATTTCTGCATGCAGTCACCTCACTTTGCAACTACAGTTCTTTGCTGTTGTTTTCTGTAGGGCAACACACTGGAGTCGAAGTGACAGGTGTAAACTGAACGTTAAGTCAAAAACGAGTTCACTGACAGGTGAGAGTTAAAATCCGTGCAATTAGCTTACAGCAGCGCAATGCATTCAACTTAAGCGTCCGAGTCACTCGCTAACAGCGTGTGTTAAACAAGTGTCACTTCGCACTGTGATGTGCGTGTTTATTTACATTCTGGCTGAAGTGCACGTAATCCAAAGTGAAGCTTCCGAAATGCCTGTGAAGAGGTTTCGCAGGGGTGAAAAGAATGAAAAGTGATGGTTTACATCAGATGAAACCAGTGATCATCTACAACATTATTTGAATCAATCTGTGTATGTGATTGTCCCTACTGAATGTACAGTGCTCAAATGGCGATGATGAATAATGAAGACTGCTCATCGATGGTTCTATTTCTCTATCATCTGCCTGCACACTTTGTCAAGTAAGCTGATTTCAGTTCATATTCTTACAAGAAGAGCTCTCTCTCTCTCTCTCTCTCTCTCTCTCTCTCTCTCTCTCAGGCTGTGTGAGCGGCATTCACGCGTGCGACACGTATGTTAATTAGCTCTGTGGTTTTTGCTAATTGCGCCGGATCTGGAGAGTGTGCGTGGCAAATACCTTCATGAGGCATCATGCCTTCATCACAGCTTGAGTTTGGAGCAAGATGCGGGTGCTTTGTGAAGACATTGACACTGAAAACGGCGGTAGGTGGTATACGGCAGGCTGCCTCCTCACGCGTTTATTCTGGGGTAGTTTATTACCTGGGCCACGCAAGGACAATTTCCGCCAGAGATGCTTGAACTCTGACAGTAGGAAAGCCAGTACTGAAAAAACCGCAAATTCCTCGGCCACCAAGTCAGCAACCTCCCGGCCTGCTGAGTCACCCTCCCTCATGGATGTCGTGTCTATGCTGCAGGATTTGAACAGCAAAGTGGACAATATTGAAAATGGCATCAAGGACATTTGCGACGGTTTTTCAGGCGTACATGAAGAGGCTCAGTTCCTGACAGGAGAAGTGGACGATCTTTGTCGAGAAAATGAGGCTTTGAAAAAGAGGATTCTGGACACTGAACGTAAAGCCGATGACTTACAAGGACGCTCCAAGCGGAACAACTTAATTTTCTATGGCCTTCCGCACAATCAAACGAGACACAGACTGAATGTGAAGGCATCGTCGGCGACCTGCTAGTGGACAAACTACAGCTAACTGGAGATGTTCAGTTCGAGAGGATGCATCGTTTGAACGGTAATTTCAACTACCCGTCATCGTCTGCTTCACATTCTTCTGGGACAAAGAGAAAGTTCTAAAGGCCAAACGTGATCTGAAGGGAAGTAGTGTGTTCATTGGTGAAAACTAAAAGTGTTTTCCCTACACTTTGGAGAAGTTCGTATATATACTTAAGCACTTGCACATTCACACACGTGCACTCTACATTACTGGGTCAGTCCAGACTATGGCTTGGGGCTTTCATCAGGATTCTTTCCAAAGCCCTTCAATGGCACCAACTACTAAGTTGAGTCTGTCACTGTCTTTCTGTCAGTGTCAGTCTCCAGGCCAAGCAATTGTACTGGTGCTATTGTCAAAGTCGTCAAAGCCGTTGTAACCGTCTACGGCTGTTCTGTCACAGTGCTAGAGTTAAACTGTCTTCTGTAAACTGGAGGCCCCAGCACTGGTCTGCCAGTAGTGTCACTGTCAGCACGACGTAGCTCCTTTAACTAACAAGTTAGCTGGTCTGCCCTCTTCGAGCCCATATGTCATACTGCCGGAGTTCATTGCTCGTTTACCTGACTGTCAGTGAACACTTCTCACGCGAGGTGCACTTCCGCTGAGCTAGCCTATGTGCACAGAATCCATGTGTCACTACACTCCCACCAGCTTTATGATGAAAGTTTTTCGTCCAGGGAGTGCAGTGCGGAAGGGAGCTCTTCACTGCGCTTGAGCCAAGGTCTGGTTAGTGTCGATTTGCAGGTCATCTGAGAGTAATCCTTGTTTAGTGGCTAAAGAAGCGGAAAGCACCATCAGCAGTCAGATCCAGCAGAGCCTTGACTGGATTTTGTGTGCTTCAAAGGCCTGTGGAAACTGAGGTTCATTGGGAGGCACTGTTTGCGGGCTCCAAGGCTTCTGGCACTGGATAGTTTTCCCGCCAGTACTTGCGTTACTGCGGGTCCATCTGTGCCACCAGCAACAATGCCAACTTCCAATGAATAGGATGGCTGCCAATTCACAACTGGGAGTTACTCGGAACTGGCTCCCTGATATACTGGCAAAAAGTGGCCATCGCTTCCTTCTGCCCATCCTAGATGCATGAGCCACTCAGGATGGATAGAAGACGCTGCATACAGAGGAACCAGACCAATTCCTTCCAGCCACTCGGCGACACAACTAACCAATCCATGGCCTGCCACAAGGCTCTCTACACCCCCTCAGCACACTGTCACAGTGTCACTCTCAGGCACTTGGATAGCAAGCAGAAGGCTCAGGGGATTCCATGTCCACTGGTGCTGGGTAATTCCTCTGCCAGCAGTTCTGCTTCTCTGGGCTCATACAGGCCATCAACACCAATAGTCCCTTCCAGTGAATGAGAGCTGGCACAAACTTCAGATGAAATGTTTCTGGAACTGGCTCTCCCACATGCTGGCTAAAAGCCTTCATGGCCTCTCTCTGGCAGTTGGTGATGACTGTATTGCTCACGGTGGTGCAGTGCTGCCTGTTGATGAATTCCACCAGGCTTCCACACGGACCCAATAGCCATGCCATTGCCTGTCTAAGTAGTGCCAGTGTCCGACCCTGCAGAACAGCCTCTGATGAAGGTGGCAGCCTTTCATCAAATATGCAGGGCAGATGGTGAATGAAGGCATGAAGCTTTGGATACCTGTTAGCCTCCCCACACCCAGTAATCAAACACTTCCTGCCTGTCTTTGGGGTTCCCTGGCATGTGGATCTGGCGTTTGCCTTCCTGGATCTGCGGCTAGGTAGAGATGTGTGCTTGGGAAAGTTCTGGCATCCTGGATCTCAGCAGTAGGGCTTGAGCCTGTGCGCTTTTTCCCTGTTGCTGGCCCTTTGACAGAGGATCCCCTGTCTGTTTCACATGATCCTATAAGGCCTGACTGTAGCTCCTTTAACTAACTACAAGTTAGCCGGTCCGCCCTCTTCGAGCCCATGTGTCGTACTGCCGGAGTTCGTCTGCTTGTTTACCTGACTGTCAGTGAACACTTCTCACGCGAGGTGCACTTACGCGGAGCTCGCCTACGTGCACAGAATCCGTGTGTCACTACAGACTTCTCTTTACGTGTAAGGGACTTAAGAAAACAACTGTCCCCGCATCTAAAGAAGGCCAGAGAGGAGGATAAGCGAACGACAATGGTCTACGACCATCTCCTTATTGAGGGGAAAAAATACTATCTGGGAGAGGGGGGAACTCTTACAGAGTCAAGGTGGGGGGGGGGGGGGGGGGGGGCAGCCCAACTCGACACCGGTGTCATTCTACAGATCTGCACGTGCTAGCTGTGCAAAACCCCCAAAATAGCGAGTGTGAGATCAGTGGTGTGCGGAGACTGTGTTGTGAACCGGTTGACGTTGTAAATACTGAGTGCTCAAAGGTGGGGTGGGGGGTACGTGTAAATATGGAAGAAAGATTTATGTTGAATTGTATTGATCGAAATGTGCTGGTTGATATAGATATGACAGATTGTATTAATGCAGGTGAAGCGACCTTATTATGTTCTAAAACTGATATTCGTGAGGAAAACAGAGTTGAAGACATTTACCAAGCGGTGCCATGTGACTCACAGACTGACAGTGGAAGTTGTAGGCGGGGGCATCTCCAAAGGAAAACGTTAACATGGAAAGAGAGGACAGGGTTGATAATGATTATGATTTTTCTGGTGAACGAGTAGAGAGAAACACACTGAGGGGTGAAAGGAAAGATGACAGTGAGAATTAAAGTGTGTTGCATTTTGATGGTTGTGAAAATGATAAAGATCGTGATAAAGGAAGTAAAATGGTCTCTTGTCTAAATTCAATGAACAAGACTCTACTCCCTTTCTGTTTAAATCTGATTTCATATGCCTTGTCGAAACCTTGGTAGAGGATTTCCAAAGCTTACTAGTTCCATGCTATGCTGTTTTCTGTAAACCGGCAGTTAAGTTTACAAAACATGGAAGACATTCTAGTGGAGTTGTATGTCTCATTCAACTGAACTCACATCCTATGTCCATGAAATCAAGACAGACTCCCCCAATATTCTTTCATTTTTGGTTGATAAGAGCGTTTTTGGCTTTACGGAATATGTGTTATATGTATGTACTTATATTCCACCAGAGGGTTCGCCTCATTACACTTGTTTGATGTTGAAAATGGTATTAGTGAGCTTGAAGAATGAAGAAGCTTGAATGTCTTTTTGATTCTCTACTCGAGTTTGAGGACGTGCATACGATTTTATCAGGCGATTTGAATAGAAGGACTTCTGACATTTTTCCACATATCTTTGATGAAAATGATGTTTATGATCACTTTGTTTTTATAATCGTTCTTTTTCTACTAAAGGCATGAAAAAGTCTGCAGACAATGGTATCAATAATTATGGAAAAGGTTTGTTAAATATGTGCACAACTCTTGGATTTTGCATTCTAAATGGCACATGTAATGGGGATGCTGACGGTAATTATACGTTCTTATCAGAGGCAGGATGTAGCGTTAATGACTGCTTTCTTCTTTCCAAGGAATTGTTCTTCACTGTTGTGTCTTCGTGCGAAATGGTAATCTCAGAGAGAATAGAATCAGATCATTTGCCTATCGGTTTACATTTTAGATTTTCAGGAAGAAAAAAAAACAGATCGCAAGTAAATCCCGCGGAAATGGACCAGTTCATTGAAAAGTTTGTATGTAACAACGATTTAGGGTCAGTCTATACTCAGAAAATGACATCAGATGAAATACTGTCTGTACTTGATCGTGCCATCAACTTAATTGATTACGATTTCAATGGTGCTCTGCATATGTTTAATGACTGGATTAAAAAGCAAGCTAGCTGTATGAAAAAGAGATAAAAATCTAACAAAGTATGACAGAAACAGTGATTGGTATAATAAAGAATGTAGGTTAGACAAAGTTAATGAAAAAAGGTGCTTTCTATTTTTAGAAAAAGGAGAAGAAAAGAAGACAATGATGCCTACTGCATAGCAAGAAGAGAATGCAAACATCTTATAAAAATAAAAGAGAAACAGTATAACAATATGTTGTTAGACAGGCTGATTTCATCAGCGAACAATCAGAGAGAATTTGCGATTTCATCTGTCTTATTTCTGGCACTGTTTATATTTAAATGACCGATGCGAAGTCCCTCCTTTGAAGGCCATATATCTAACGTAGATGACATGATGACTATTTAAGTAAACTGCTTTTGCTAACAAAAAAGGCGCATTACACGCAGTTCTTCCGGTCACAAATCGAAGGCAAAACAACAACAACAAGAACAAGAACAAGAACAATAACAACAACAACAACAACAAAACTATAGCAGTAACAATATAAAATTATGATCAAACCACGAACACAACAGTGTGTGTGTGTGTGTGTGTGTGTGTGTGTGTGTGTGTGTGTGTGTGTGTTGTGTTCGGTCTATTACTATCTTTTTTTTTTTTTTTCCCACCACTTTCCCCCGCTTTTTTTTTTGTTTGTTTGTTTTGCTTTTTGTTCTGATTTTTTTTCTTTACTTCTTTTTTGTTTACTTTTTTTTTTTTTTTTTTTTTTTTGCGGTCTCTTTTCTTTTTCCTCCTTTTTGTTACAACACCTAAACGCCTACCATCTATCATGCTTACACACAAACGCCTGTTTACGCGCGCGTTCCACACTTTCATTCATGCCCAGTTCCAAGTGTTTTTGATTTTTCTATCGTTGGACAATGCTTCTTTCTCATTTAATGTATACTATGGTACAATGATGTCTGGGTTTTTCAGTGCACTAGTGTATGTTGTAATGAGTTCGCTTGCTTGGTTCTTTCATTCTCACTTAATTCACCCCGGGTATGCGATTTATACCTGACGAAGTTGTTGTAGAAAGAGTAAAGTAGCAGAAGGAGCAAAAGCGACCAGGATGGACTGAGGGAATCAAGAAGCAGCGAGACAGAGACAGAGAGAGAGAGAGAGAGAGAGAGAGAGAGAGAGAGAGAGAGAGAAAAGAAACAGTTCACAGTCTTAGTCTTTTTCAGTCTCCATATTCCCCAAAAGGGGGTGCGCCCTTTCACAAACGAAATCGAAAGAGTGGAAGGGCGCACAGAGGAATGGAGAGCGAAGAAAAATGTGTTAATCTCGCTACTCCCTTCTTTAAAAAAGAAGGGTAAACTAAAGAAGTAGCGAAGATGATACCATGAAAAGAACTACGCTGCAGTGCATCACAATTACCCCACAGCATTTCGTGATAATACTCGAAAGGAAACCAACCAGTTGAGAAAGCATGAACGATATCGCGAAAAGGATCGCGCACGTCCATTCCTGCGTGAATAAATCTAGAAGACGAGAGGGATAAATATCTACCGAGAAACTGTAATCATTGAAAATAAAGTTATCTCGACAGATATTTGTTACGGAGTAGCATATGGGCTTCAAATATTGTATAAATAGATGTCGTTGCCTGCGTTTTTTAAAAAATACTTATACACATTTTCCCTATTAAGATTATGTGATTAATTTGATTCAGCGTAGCTTTTCTTATGGTCTTGTCGGTGACACCAAACATTACTTTTAAGACATCGATCTTCATATGAACTTCAAGATTAATTAGAATATAATTCTCAATCTTTCTCCAAAATAACAAGACGGAAGGACATTCGTAGAAAAAATGTTCTATCACGTCGACTATATCTTTACAGTATGAACATTTGTTATCTTCTCTAACTTTCATCTTGAACAACATAATGTTAGTTGGATATATGTTATGCACAATTTTCCAGTGTAAAAGACGGAGTCTAGTTTCTTTTGTTGCTTGTATGGCAATAGTCCATATCTGTTGAGTGACATCAAAGTTAAATAATCTTTTCCAGAAGCCCACCGCACATGGCTGAGTGTACTTATTTTCAATTATTTGTTTTCGAAATCCTCTTATGCTTAACACGCTTTTACCACAGAATGTGGGGAAGTTGAGGAAACCTCGGTCATGAGCGAGTCGTTGATCAAGGTGAACACGCACAAATCTGCCCACCGCACTGCACACAACATTATACTCCAGCAGGCGACTTGCTGAATTCCCCAATATACCAACTATTTCATCAAAAGACTTTAGTTCGTTGTTGATGGTTAGCATATCTTCCACGCATAATATATTTCTCTTAATCCATTGTTTAAAAAAGAGAACATTGCCTTGATATTTTATGGTACTGTTATTCCAAATTACCCTAGACACTGGTACTTGTAAATGATTATTGTTATCTAACCAAGTGCATAGCACCGAGTTCCAAAAATGTGATTTGATAAGTTCCAGTCCTTTAAATTGCTTACTTATTATGGTTGCATAGAAGCAAATACACTTTTCACCAAATTCTAAGAAATTGTTTCTTGCTATACGCCACCACTTATTATTTGTGCCATTATCAGTGTCATCTTTTGAGCTTACCTTGGCTCCCCATTGTAATAAACATGCATTTTGAAATTCTTTTAGATCTATCATCTTAATCCCCCCCATATCCGTTTCGTGACACAACACTGTTCTTTTTACTTTTTCAAACGCTTTCTTGTTGCAGTCCTTTTTTCTCCATACAAATCTATATAATAATCTATTGATCTCATTAATTACATAATCTGGTACAACTATCGCTTGCATTATGTAAACCCACTGCGAGATTAAAAATGTTTTTACGATACTTACTTTGCCCATAATACTCAAATTTCTTTTCTCCCATGTAGAAATCAACCATCTGCAATTTTCAATTCTACCCACCCAGTTCTCTTCCAGTTTAGATGCACCTGTGCTGTTACTAAAGTATATACCTAATATCTTTATTTTACTTTTTAATATGAAATCCATAACATTTTGTCTACAATTTATTTTGCTACCTAACCACACTGCTTCCGATTTATTTCTGTTTATTGTCAAACCTGATATGAACGAAAAGCTTTCAAATAATCCAAGCGCTATTCGCATATCGTTTTCGTCTGCTAAAAACAGTGTTATATCATCAGCGTAAAGAGCAATTAACAAAGGACATGTCTCCTGAGTACTGTCATTACATTTAATTTCAATGCCCTTAATTTCCGAACCGTTCCGTAATCTAATTGCCAGTAGTTCAAGGGCTAAAACAAAGGCTAACGGAGAAAAGGGACAGCCCTGCCTGATTCCCGATTCCACTGCAAACGGTTCGGAAATCCATCCGCAATAGTTTATACAGCTTATCGAGTCGGTCATCAATATTTCTACCCAAGAGAACTATAAAATAGGCATTCTGGCTCACCCACCTCCGCCAGCTCCAACCGGCTAAAGCCGGTTTCGCTGTTGCTCCGCCGGCTTACCCAGAATGCCTATTTTATAGTTCTCTAATAGTAAACACTTTACAAACATACATAATGTGTAGGATTATCTGTTTTTAACACTAATTTAGAAAACTTTTGAGACTTAAGTTTTTGCTTAATCCTTCGTTTTTCTTGGGAATTTTCAATAACATCGTTTTCTTTCATACATTCATCAAAAGCGTCTCTGTCTTTCATGTGGAATAAAACCACTGTCTTTAATTGCTCTCTAAAGTCTTTTAAAACTGAGTTATATTTTTGACATAAAATCCACACACTTATCCCAGCATGTCTTCCACTGAAAGCTAGTTTTGATAAAGTGTTTCTCTTTTTAACTATGTCTCTTTCTGCTGAACAGTCATCTATAATAAATAGTGTCTGAGTTCCTTCAAACTGTCTATAAAAGTGTTCTAAGCACTCGCTAAGTTTATTGCTAGGATCAACTAAATAGATTTCATCATCCGTCCATATAAACCTTCTGTCGTGATATGCTTTGTTCCATTTAAGTGTTGGGCAGAAAATTACTATATGATCAAAATTATAACGATAAACTGTTTGTAATAGGTCGAGGACAAATATTGTTTTTCCACAACCAGTCTGTCCACAAATCAATGAACAATGAGGGGTTTTTATCATAAAGTTTAACATTGGCATTGACACCAAAGTCGTTTGCTCCATAGTTTTATAACAGAATTTAATTTACACCAGTTAGTGTTGTTATCATACTATCCGTCAAAATTTGATCAGTACAATAAAATCTTATAAGGTCTAAATGTGTCAGATTAATCCAACTCAGTTTTGTCAGATTGTTTCTATTAAGACTAACATTGATTTTGTTGCTTGTTGTTACGACCTTAAAATTTTCACCATCGTGACGAACCACAACAGTAACTTTAAGATTGTCAACGTCTAAGTTTTGCCAGCTAATAAGAATTCCTTCCATAAGGTTGTCACTGACACCCACAGCTCCATTCCTCCCCACATCTTTTAAGACAGAAATTTCAAATATCATTGTGAACGTGTCTCCTAATAACGTGCGTGGAAAGAACTGTACTTTTGTAGTAGCTTCCTTCAAAACTGATTCTCTTCTGTGGAGGATGTACTGTTTGCTCCCAAACTTCTTTATTTCGATCTCTTTTCGACTGTTGTCCTCTGGCATAAGACTTACATGTAAAGGGCCAGAGTTCAATGCTTTTCTGAAACTTTTTTGACGGTCGAAAAATGTAAATGGGCTTACGAATTCAAATTTTATGTCCCATTCTAAATATGGTTCTAAGTGCCATTTGTTGTCAGTTTTTCGAACTATTTTATATTCATACTGACCTGTATTATTTGCTTCTAGATTGCGTAGTTGTTCTAGTTTAGGAAACCTTTTGTTGTCGTCAACCTCTTTGCGCTTATAATAACCATCTTTAGTGTACTCAAAACCATACAAAGTGCCTATCTCACCGTTTTGTTCAAAGTCCTCAACGTCTGCAAGGTCTTTTAATTCTAAAGTTACACACCTCTCAGGCGCTAATGTAACTCCTGATTCTTCTGGCCCACGTGACATTTTTTAAAACAACGTATTATTTTATTTCTAAAACAATGTGCAGGTTATCACATTTTACGACTTTCCCTGTTTTATCTGTGATCTTTATATTAAATGATCTGACCCTCCCACAAGCTAATCTTTTAAACTGTAAATTAGGGAATTGTATAATTTCATAATCGCAATATGCAGCTTTCCCTGATGGAAGAGCTCTTAAAACAGTTGAGGGCCTTCCATCATTTAAGTTTTCATCAGTGCTCAGCTCGTCCAAATGAACATAGAGTAATGAATGTAATGCAAGATCGAGCGGATATTCTCCCTCATAAGTAGTTTTGTCTGATGTAACTCTAAAACCATGATTGCCAGTTGCAAAGCCTAACATTTTAGCTAGCTCTCCATCAAAATAGTAACGTACTTCTTCTTCTTCAGGTTCGAATGTCAACATTATTTTCAAATTTGCATTGTTAAGTTTGAGAGTAATGCCGAAGTTACTCATTGCTTCTTTTAGCGAGCAAAACCCGTAATAACCATCAGGTATGGTTAACTGGCTATCTAAGCCTCTATGATAAAATTTTTGAACCTTATTATTCTCCTTGGATTCACTTATATTAAACCATACGACTTTGTAAAAAATTTCATGGAGTGCGACCCTTCGGTTCCGCATTCATTATCAATAGCATACTCTAAAAACGAAGGACTGTCTTGAGTTGTTATTGTTACAAACATTTTTAAAACAATTTAAAAATGAGTGCATTCAAATATACTAATGCAAAATATTCTGTCGGGCCGCACTACAATCTTAAAAATATAACAACTGACACCCTTGGCATTTCTGTGACTCAGTCTGACGCCTTTCAAGTAAAGGTTAGTACTCCATTAAACAGATATCTTAACCCTCCTATTAAAAACGACTACATCCCGAAAGTGTGGTTCAGTCATCCGATGCAGTTTTATCAGAACCAGTTAAACTTTGCTGTGTTTTGTGCATCAACTGGGTGTGGAGTGTCGTATGCTGATCATTTAAATCATCCTGATCCTTTGGTGAGGTCAGTGTATAGATTTCATTTCTATTACACCTTCAGGCGTATTTTGTCTGAACTGCAAGCGCCATTACCAAATGACAAAACGTTTAATCCATTCAGCAACAGAATAGATTACAAGGCTTTTGAAAGGATCTGTAACGAATTTGATATTGACCCAAAGACAGACTTTAGACAAAAGTTGGATCTTAATCATGGTTTAGGCACCCTTTATTTTTGGGGCGTGCACAGAAAGTATAACTATGATTGGAATCCTCCTTACACATCTTTCTCTTCAGGCACAACTGTTCACCTCGGGTCCATAGAGCAAGAGCATAAAACAGCATGGACAACATTTATTTTGGATACTTCTAAGGGCCTAACTAGAGCGGGAATAGAACGAATAAACGACTCTATTCGTACTTATGTTTGGTGTTTGCTAGGTTCGCAAGCACAGGCAAGATCTAACATAACTGATCCTTCTACTGGCTTTGACGCCCAAAAACAGTATTTAGCAAATTTAGAGGACGCCATTAATTCTGCAATTGATTTGCCTTCAAGTATTAAAAGGTACCAAAATGTTTTACAATTTGCAAGATCGAAAGTAGACTTTGCTGTCGGCACTGGTTTATACATGCTACCTTCTGACCTCAGGCTCCAGGTAGGAACAATAATAAACTACAACAATGAAATCCTTGTTGCAGGAAATGAACAGAAGGTTGGACAAAACGACATAAATTCTGAGCCAGTACAAACAATAAAAAAACACCCCCAAGATTAAGTCATCCAATCCCCAAGGCCCAAAGCCAAAGGCCATTGAAGACGCGCGTGATGACCATGAATATGAAAAGACGGCACTTGTTATTGGATTAACTGCCCTAGGATTACTTGGTCTTTATCTTACTAAAGAGTAACCCAACTATTAAGACAACTAATGCCCATAAGTGCTCAGCCATAAAGCCAACTACTTTACTTGCGGCAGACAAAAGCCAGCTAACGATCCCTCCTATTATACTAGGCAAAGATCTATTGCTTTACTGGCTAATTTTTTTAGTAAGTTTGCAAGGTGATCGAGTTGTTTTTTTACCCATGATTTATCTGACGATGGAGTTGGCGGGCCTGGTGGCACTGCTCCCCCACCACCACCGCCTGTAATAGCCAACACCAGTGTACTTATTGCAAATCCTAAGGCTGTTATAACACTTGCTAATGTGACACCTTGCTCTCTAAACAGTGTTCTTATTCGTTCTGCTAGCGTCGTGTCTTCATATAAAATTCTTTGGATAGTTTCTCTTATTCTGCTCACTTGAGTTCGTAATTGTTCTCGGTTAGTAGACAGCACTTCTAGTCTTGCTGATCTCTCTTGTTCAAGATCTTTTAGTCTTTGTGTTATTCTTTCTTTAACACCAGGTCCTAAGTTGTGGTCATCAGCCTCAACTAGTTTTTCTTTTTTCTCTTTTTATATGCTCATCTAGTTCACCCAGTTTTGCTAAATTGTTTGTTAATTCGCCTCTGATGCTTCTCAAAGCATGATTAAGGGCCGTTATTTCTCTCATAGGTAGCGCGGATCGTGCATAGTTTTTAATACTGTTTCTTCTGAAAAACTGGTTTCTATTATTTCGTCTGCTGTTGGGCTTAAATCTTTAAGGGGTATGTTTTGAATTTGGTTATCTGTTGGGAGTTCTTGTAGTGTGTTTTGAAGTTTAGCAACTGCCTCACTGTCTAATCTTCGCGGTTTAGCAATGCCAAGGCGATTTTGATCGCTCACACTGAGCCTTTGTCTAATTGTAGTCTTTGCTAAAAACTTTGATGGGTCTGGTTTAGTTGTAAGCTGAACAAGTTGTCCTTGCTCGTTTTTAAAAATCAAATGGCCATCTTTTGTTTCAAAATCATTAGGGTCTATAAAATCAGGAGGTTCTTGGCCTAAACTTTGATAAAATGATTTGACCTTACTTTCTGTTAATTCACGCCGCAATGATTGTAATGGATGTGTCAAAGGCGTCATTTCACTCATGTCGTCTCCAGGATCAAAAACATTATAATCTTCTTCTGCCATGTTTTTAAACAATTAACTTTTTATTTTGTTTTATAAAAAAATGTCACAAGCATATGGCTCAATTCTTGACCCGCATAGAAGACTGAAAGAGCCCTTTGGCGTGAAGGGAAATAAACAGAATATTATTGTTCCAAATAATCCATCTACTATTGATTCAGATCAAATTCTTACTGTTAAATTTCCAGACCTAGGAGCAGATGAAGTGATTGTGCCGGGATCTGCACGGCTTACTTTCAAAATAGAACTTGATTCAGCAACAGACCCAAACAGGACAGTAGTCCAGAATCTGGGACGGGCAATCGTTAAGAAAATTTCTATAAAACTTGAGGGGCAAGAAATATTTTCTTTACACAATGCAGACATATTTCTAATCTATTCTGATCTATGGCTAACCGCGAATGAAAGGGCTGACCTCGCGTTTCAAGGAATCGAAAATAACGAAGCACTAAAACACAGAATAGACGCCGAAGATGCTAAAGCCGGCAACAAGTATGAAGCTGTAAGTTTTGCTTATGGAAATCGCTTTTCTATACCCTTAGATTTTGAGTTGTTAAAAGCGCATGCGCCATACTTTCAAGGAGCATTAAAAGACAGATTGTCATATGAACTAACTTTTAATGAATACAAACGTGTCATTAAATCTACAGACACTGATTCCAAGTACAGCATTTTCGACATCTCGTTAGAGTTTGACATTGTTAGCAACCCTAACTTAGCAAGGCTGATTGAGCAACAATATCAGTCAAAATTAGCAATATATTACGAAAGAGTGATTCATCATTCAAAATATCCTAAAAGCAGAGCAGACACTATATGGAATTTTAGTTTTAGCGCCGCAGCACGATCACTTAAAGGTATTTTATTGCTGTGTGAAGATGATAAAGAACCATACCAAAGACAAAGTGAAAAGTTTATCAATCCTAAAATAACGAAAGTACAATGTTCAATTGAGGGTAGTCCTAACCAAGTCTACGGTAGCGGGCTTAAACCTTATCATCATTTTGATGAAATAAGAAAATTGTTTGGAGGCGGGAGGTGTAGAAATCCAACAGTAGACCTTGTGTCTAAAGATCTACACCTTCACAGTGTTAGACTTGATGAATATTTAACAACGAAATACGGTTTATGGATTGACCTAAGGTCAACAGAAGATAATCAGTTGCATGGGAGTGGGAGAACAGTTAAAGACGTAATAAACATTCAAATTGATAAAGAAAAAGAGAGTGATAAACCACTTAATGTACATTTGTTTTTAATATATGATGCGCAGCTGAATATTCAAGATAACAGATTAAAAGATATCCAATACTAAATTATTTTTATTTTAAAAAAGCATGTCTGTTACGACTTATCCAAAAGTGCCCAAAGAAGAGAACTCTGTTGATGTAGACATAAAAACTTTCAGATTAACAAACATAACACAAATGCAAACCCAACTAGAGCAGGACCTTTCAAAATACAGTAAAACCAAACGAAGGTATTCTGCTGTCTTTAATGCTATTACATATGTTAATACTGGAGCATCGGCGGTTAGTGCTTTAACAGCAGGAACAAGTGTAGGTCTCTTAGCAACAGGCGTAGGTGCACCGGTAGCTATACCTCTAGGTGGTGTGTCTTTAGCTTTTGGCCTGTGCTCATTAGCTGTAAGTGCTGTCAGCAAAAAAATAAAAGCTAAACTCCAAAAGCACACAGCTATGGTTCAACTAATAACAGCTAAACTTAGTTCCTTCAAACTGATAATTGATAAAGCACTTGCCGACTCGAACATCACGGATGAAGAATTTAGTGCCTACAGGCTGATTTTGAGGACTACAAAAGACAAAAGTTTGATCTTCAAAGAAAGGCAAGGGCAACTTTTTCTCAACAACCAGACACCGACCAGATAAAAAAGGAATGTTTAAAAAAAGTAAACGAAACATTAAACTCTGTTCTAAACAGCTCACATTAACAACCCTAAAGGGCGTTTATACTTTAGTTTATGAGTCCAAGCACAAAAAGACCGTTGATATTGATTCTGATTAAGTATTTTTTTTTTTTAAATTTAAATAAATATTTTGAGTTAGAAAAGAAACTCAGCATGGATAAGATATATGAAGGTTCAGATGAATTGTTTGAAGCAATGCTCGAGGAAGAGCGTTTGTCAAGAGCACTAAATGAGATTGATTTAGAAGTTATTGATCCAACAAACGTGCGGGAAAGCGTTGTACACGCTATTTCTCAAGTTCCAAGTAAACTAACAAAAAACCCCCCCAGTTAAAGTAAGGTTAGTTGTTTTAATCGACTATATAACAATAAATGAAGAAAATCTAGAAGTTTGGGTCTCAACTAAACAGCAGACTATTCTTTCCTCTAATGACTTAACACCTGGTTGGGCAGACCAGCTGCTTACACAGTTTGATGTGGCCGCTGAAGAAGCCAAAATGAGAGGCTCTGGCTGGTCAGAGGGTAAAGTCTTAGAGATCAGATTAAAACAGGCTAAGTATGAGCCGATTGTTGGCAAGGCTTACATTCCACTACCTCCATCATTAGTTGCAAAACGAGCAGTTCTAAACATAAAGAATTCAGACAACAAATGTTTTATGTGGTGCGTTCTTGCTAGGCTGCATGTATTCCGCAAAAACGCAGAGAGAGTGTCTAACTATGAACCTTACATCAATGATCTTAACTTTAGAGGAATATCCTTTCCTGTTAGTGTAAATCAGATTGATCAGTTTGAAGAACAAAACAAACCAATAACTGTTAATATCTACATATGGGATGAGGAAACAAATCTACAGCCGATTAAAGTGTCCAAGAACAGTCCAACGATTGGCGAACCAGACAAAAATCATGTTGACTTACTACTGATGTTTTCACCAACAGGGCTACCACATTACACATTGATACGCACAATGAGTAGATTACTAGTGCATACTACAAAACAACATAGCAAACAAGAATTCTGTAGAAAATGTTTAACAAGAATTCCATCTGTTAAAGCAGCAAGTGAACATGTAAAACATTGTATTAGCCCAGTTGACTGTGATACAGAACTAATTACGCCGGAGAAGGCAGTAAAGTTAGTTTTAAGAACTGGAAACGGTTGCAAACTAGTCCATATGTTGTTTACGCAGACTTCGAATCACTCATTGTTCCTTATGAAGGACCAACCCCACAGAAACTTCCTAAAACAGTCTTAATGAGTAATCATCAGATTTGCTCATTTGCCTTCATCATTGTTAGGTCGGATGGCGCCCTTCAAAGCCAGAATTATACAGAGGACCAAATGCTGCAAAATACTTCTTAAAACGCATGCAGCAAGTGCGTAATGCCTGTTCTAATAATCTAAACTTATCTGAAATCATAATGACGCCTGAAGACCAACAACAGTATGACTCAGCCACTCACTGTTGGATTTGTGGTTTAGGCCTCTCCCCAGAGAATCCAACAGTAAGAGACCATGATCACATTAGTGGAAAGTTTAGAGGAGCAGCACATAACAAATGCAATCTTCAACTAAAGTTTGAACCAAAGACATGGAAGCTGCCTATATTCTTTCACAACTTGCGAGGTTACGACTCTCACCTTATAATGCAAGCAGTAACCAGCGACTTCAGGGTGTCATGCATTGCACAGTCATCAGAAAAGTACATGTGTTTCACTTTAAATAACATGTCTTTCTACGACTCTATGCAACACATGATGGGTTCATTAGAGTCACTGGCTATGTCCTTAAAGTCCTGCCCAATAACAGAAGAATATTTTGACCCCACTCTTGTTAGAAAGGGCGTTTACCCTTATGAGTACATGAACAGTTGGCAAAGGTTTGACGAAGATACACTTCCGCCTAAAGGCGCGTTCTTTTCTAGTCTCAGAGGAAAGGACATCAGTGATTCTGATTACCAGCATGCTCAAGATGCGTGGCAGAAGTTAGAGTGTAAAACGATGGGAGACTATCATGATTCCTATTTAATGGCGGATACCTGTTTGTTGGCGGACGTCTTTGAAAATTATAGGAAGACCTGCATGAAACATTACAGCCTGGATCCTGCGCATTATATTTCTGCGCCCGGGATGAGCTGGGACGCTTTCTTAAAATTTACTGGAGTACAAATTGATTTATTGTCTAACCTGCCAATGCTTCAGATGATTGAAAACGGATTGCGTGGGGGAATCAGTATGGCGTCGCACCATTACTGTAAAGCAAACAACAAATACTTGGACGACTATGATCCAAGTAAAAGGTCTAACTATCTCATGTATTTAGATGCAAACAATCTGTATGGATGGGCAATGGCGCAATCACTTCCATTACGCAACTTTAAAATGTACACAGGACTCAAAGACATTCAAAAGTTTTTAAAATGGCTACCTACTCTAGAAGCTGATCGTAAAAGAGGTCTCATTCTAGAAGTTGATTTAGAATATCCTCATGAACTTCATGATTACCATAATGACTATCCATTAGCGGCAGAAAGTCTAAAAGTGTCAATGACAGAACCACCTAAACTTGTGCCTAATCTTCGTGACAAAAAAAATTATGTCTGTCATTACAGACTTCTTCAATTTTATTTAAGACATGGTTTAAAGTTGACAGCTGTTCATCGTATAATTGCTTTTGATCAAGAACAGTTCATGAAACCATACATCATGAAGAACACTGATCTCAGAACTAAATCCGCAGATGCTTCAGAAAAAGACTTTTTCAAGTTGATGAACAACAGCTGTTTTGGAAAGACTATGGAAAATCCGCACAAGCGTAAAGATGTTAGATTGGTCACCAGAGAGAACGATGCAATTAAGCTAACTTCTAAACCTAATTATCAGGACTTCAGAAGATTTCATGATCAGCTTTTTGGCATAATGATGAAAAAAAAGAAAGTCAAATTGGACAAGCCCGTTTTTATTGGGTTTACTGTTTTAGAGCTGTCGAAGCTTTTGATGTTAGAATTTCTTTATGACTACTTTAAACCCTTGTATCCAGAGTCCAGAGTTCTGTACACAGATACAGATTCATTTGTAATCGACATCCCTACTGAAGATTTTTACAAAGACATGGAATTAGAAGTAGCAAAAGAGCATGCTGGATGGTACGACACATCTGATTACCCTAAAGATTCGCCTTTGCATTCAGTTATTAATAAAAAGGTTTTAGGTAAGATGAAGGATGAATTATCTGGTGTTGTGATCAAGGAGTTTGTTGGTTTAAGGTCGAAAATGTACAGTCTTTCAAGCCAAACAAAAACTGTTAAAAAAGCAAAGGGAATATCTCGCAGTGTTGTGCAGTCAAACATATCACATGACAATTACAAAGAAGCATTGTTTGGCAATAAAACTTTTCATCATGACAATTACAAGCTGCGATCTAATCTACATGAGATTAACACAACAGTTGTAACAAAACGGTCTCTTGACCGCACTAACACAAAAAGAGTATTTGTTAATCCAGAGTTTTCATATGCAATTGGGCACTGGAGAATAGTATAATCTTCATGGAGTTTCTGTTTGGTCAAGTGTTATCAGAAGCTCAACTATATCATTATCCAGTATAGCCAAATCATTATTATTCTCATTCATTACTGCTAAATGTGCTTCAATTTTTTTTATCATTTCAAGATTTTGATTTTTCCATATCAAAATATCAGAATCTAGGGATTGGGGTAGTAAGCGATTGTCTGGCATAAGATTGTCAATGTTCTTAAATATTTTTTTGATAATAATATTATAAGCAGATAATTGACGTATTAATTTTGAATTTTTCTTTTGAGCTTCCATTTTAAACTCAAATGTATTTGCCTAAATTAACTAAGCGACTGGAACTGTGTCTGGGAGGATTATCTGCAGTTCTTCTTTCACAAAAGATCTTTGAGGGGCTGGTCGTTTTGTTGTGTCAGTTTCTCGTAAATAATACACGGGTGGATTCATTTTCACAATTTTTTTTATCTCATATGGATCAACACTCCAAACTGGATCTGTTGCCCTGATGCGGGTGTTCCCTTCTGCTTCTCCCGGCGAATAAAGGTATCTCACTTTCAAACCAAATGGTAATAGTTTGCTTGATGAAGACTCTCCTTCAACAACATTTATTGTTTGTTTTCTGATTGCTTGTACTGGTTTTAAAACCTTTAAATTCTTCATTATTCATTGCGCGCAAAACTGAGGGCAGCCTTCTAACCCATTCTGTGTTGCGAGAATTGTCAATCAGCTCTCTGTGATACTGGTAGGAGAAAAGTCTTTCAGATAACTGTTTGTTAAAGTTTTCAACCACCCCCTGTGATCTGTGAACACCCGGAATGCCTCTTTTAATGGTAACTCTATGTTTTAACAATAATTGATTCACTTGACCTTTAAATTCTTTTCCATCATCGACTTGAATCATGCGAGGATAAGTTAAGGGTCCTCGTTGGTATATCAGCTGTATAGCGACAGCAACAGCAGAAGCACTCTTTTGTGTTAATGGTTCCGCATCTTTGTATCTTGAAGCTATGTCAATGACTGTAAGTGCGTACTTAAATCTTTTTCGTCTAATCGTATCATGGGGTAAATATAGAAGATCCATTTGATGGGTGTCGTTTGGAGTTATATTCACAAAGTGTGGTCTCTGTATTTGTTTAGGCGCTGGTAGATAAATTTGCCAAATCGCTTGTTTAGATAACCATTCCTTTGCTGTTTGTTCACTGACTCCAGCTGCTTGGCTTAGCTTTTTAATTGCTGTTATTCCCTTCCAATATCCTTTTGGTGAATAATAGATCTTGTTCATTTTTTATTCAGCCAATATTATGCGCAACAAAATACACAACGGTCATACCAAAGGCAATAAACAATATTTCTTGCATCTTTTGTTTTTCTGATGGTTGATAAAAATCGCTGAATTTTGGTGGAGGCAATGTCTCGATTGGCTTGCCTGTTACAAGATAATATTCTTTTATTGCTTGATCAACATCTTTAAATGTGTAAGCTGCATGTCCCTGTTCTTTCAGTTCATCGTTAATAAAATCTAACTGCTCAATTCTCTGCTTTTCATACGCAGCTTGTGCTGCGGCTAGTTGCTCCATAGCTTTGTTATGTCTTTTTCTCTCGCCGTCATCCCGTAGTTTACTAAATGCGTAATTACTTCCGCTAAAAGCAAGCGCATTAACCACAGCGCCACCAATCATCATTACGAGTGAAGCCATTTTTATAAATGTATTTTTTTTTAATTTTACATATTGATACTGTCTGGAATTATTCCTTGCTTAACTAGAAAATCTTTCGTAGCAAATGAAGCTGTAATAACAGCAATCAGCTTTGCTGAGTCTTCAAAGTCTAGTTTGCCAAGATCTGCTGGTTTTATTTTTAACAGGCTTTTACCAAGCATTGTGTATCCTACACTTAGGCCTCCAATAACAGCAGAATGGTATACAAGGTTAGTAATAGTTTTTTCGGTGCTCATTTTTAAAAAATAAAATAATATTTATTCATTAATAAAACATGAACTGCGATGATTTACTTCCTGAACTTACAAATGATCAAGTTGATGACCAAGCTATTATGCGTCAAAAGGAAAGGCTGTATTCTTTGGCGGCGTGTGGAAAAACAAAACAGTACCTTGGAAATGAATTCAGCATAGAACAGATTCAACAGATGTCAACGCAAGACATTGTAAAGTATCACAACAGGTATGAAGCGCAACTGGGGTCAAGAATGGTAAAAAGTGTTGGGCAAACGGTTCTTAGTTTGTACACTAAACTAGTTAGTAGATTTGCTCCCATTGATTCTGAACAAGATTTTATGTATGATTTAACGCAGGATCCAGTTTTAACAAAGTCATTAGAGTCTCTAGGATGTGATCTATATTACAGATTTGGAACATTGTTATCGCCATTAATCATGGGATTAATTACTTTTAATCATATAGATTTTGTTTCCCTTCAAAATGACCGAGCCAGAAAATCAGCAGAATCAGAAAACATTGAATCAGGTGGAGAAAGTGACCAGTAAAAAGCCTCCTCATCCTGGGCGCGTTGCAGCAGGAAAAAAATTAGCAGAGTGGAACAAACAAAAAAAATTAATGTTGCAATCACAGAATATAACTCATAATGAAAACATAACACCGCCAACGCCAACAGTTGTTTCAATGCCAGCTGTAAATACACAAGTTGATTCAAGACCTACAACACCAAAGTCGTCATGGATTATTTGGATTAAAAGAGTTGGCATTTTTGGCGTCATTGCTGCTGGGGGTGGTTATTACGGTTATAAAAAATATACACAACGCCAGCAAAAACCAAAGCAGTCAAAAAAATCTCAACCACTAAATACAGAAGCCAAACAAAAAAGCATGCCAGAACCGCCAACAACAAAAGATCATTTTGATCCATTTCAGATGGAATAATATTTCAAGAACTTAATAAATAATTATAAGTGACTTGAATAAGAACTTAATAACGACTTGATGACGACTTGATAAAACTTAAATAAGAACTTGATAAGAACTTAATGACGACTTGATAAGAACTTAATGACGACTTGATAAGAACTTAATGACGACTTGATGACGACTTGTTAAGAACTTGAATAAGTACTTGAATAAGTACTTGAATAAGAACTTGATGTTGACTTGTTAAGAACTTGAATAAAAACTTGTTAAGAACTTAAATAAGAACTTGAATAAGAACGTGATGCCGACTTGAATAAGAACCTAGAACGACTTAATGACGATTTTTTTTCACAATTAATTGTTACATTCTTTTCCGGGGAGACAACTCCCTTCTGCCTTTATGTAGTATCTAGGTCAGACATGTCTGGCCACGGCTTACTCAACTGCATAATTGCCGAGTCGAAGCGTCGCACTGTTTCCGGGTTCGTGTCAAGTTACACATAAGGGCGTCGGGCCGCCACGCGGCATTGTATAAATTTAGACGGCTAAATTCCCCACCGGCGTCGTTTAGTACAGGCGTTAGACGTCATTGTATAAATTTAGGCGGCTAAATTTCCAAACATATCAAAACATGTTTCTTACCTTCCCCCAATCACAAGACTAGATAGAATCAGCTGATTAGTAACAGTGACGACATTTCCGCCCAGCACTTGTGTTGTTAGCAACTGAATCTAGCTGTCTTGTCATTTGCGGGTGTGGTGTTGTGCAGTGCAGTCGTGTTTTCAGTTAGAAAGTGTTGTGTTATGTCGCAAGACAGTATCTCTTCTGAATTAGAGATAGAACTTCTTGAATCACAAACCGTTCATCAAGAATTGCTAGATTACTCAAGACAAAAATGGGAAGATTGGTTGAGACAACATATTGGAATCTCACCTTCCTATTCCCGTAAACTGAGGGTGATATCTCGATTGCTGAGACCGTTCACGCGTGAACGGTACTATTTTTAGAATCCTATCTGTCGGAGCTGGCTTGTCTGGAAGACCTACCGTTCACCGCGTGAACGGTACTATTTTTAGAATCCTAGAATTCTTGAGAATTTCGGAGCTGGCTTGTTTCTGGAAACGTATGAAAAGGTTTTCTACTGTTGGACTACCTTTCATTGAAGTCTACTCCATGCTTTGTCACGTCCTATTCAACAGGCTGCCTATTCTGGCGGCCGCGGGTGTACTTTATACAATTGTCTTGTTTGTTGAATCAAGCTTTTAATAAGTGCACTTGGTGGCTGCTTAGAATAATCTTCAACAACGTGCCACGATTCTACGCTTGTGTAAACACACATCCCACCCCTTTTCAGACACTCCCTATTCAGATAGCTTTCAATAGCCAGTCATTCCTCACAATAGAATGAAATCCCAACTTGGTTGACAAATAGCCCTCCTAAGAATAAAGGCATGGTTAACCAAGTCCCCATTGTTTTGTTTGTTTACTTCTTAACGGTCCAGTGACAGAGAACTATAAAACAGATAATCCTACACATTATGTATGTTTGTAAAGTGTTTACTATTAGAGAACTATAAAATAGGCATTCTGGGTAAGCCGGCGGAGCAACAGCGAAACCGGCTTCAGCCGGTTGGAGCTGGCGGAGGTGGGTGAGCCAGAATGCCTATTTTATAGTTCTCTACCCAGTTAACAAA
Organism: Conus canariensis; assembly: GCA_033310375.1. NCBI lineage: Eukaryota > Metazoa > Mollusca > Gastropoda > Neogastropoda > Conidae > Conus > Conus canariensis. Next base: position 46,272,012 of record CM065746.1, read on the forward strand.
ACCCTCCCCAAAACCGAATAATTTAAACGCGTTTAACATGAATTCTTTGGAAATAGAGTCGAAAGCATGGAAATAATCAATAGTTATTAATAGTCCTGGTTTGTTTTCGTGACGCAGTTGTTCGGTGACATCATCAATTAGACGTAATAATGTGGACACACGTCTTCCTTTTATGTATCCTACTTGGTCATCACACATTAAAGAATCAATGACACTACCCAGTCGCGCCGCTAGACTTTTAGCTAGGAGTTTATAATCAACATTTGTTAAAGATATTGGTCGCCAATTGTTGAGATCATTTCTTGCTAAACCTTTTCCCTTATGTATAAGTGTTATTACGGCCTTTCGTTGAGTTGAAGACATGCTCCCTGAAGTAAATGCGGTCTTAAAAGACTCCATTACGTATTTACCTATCCGACTCCAAAATACTTTATAGAATTCAACGGTTAATCCATCAATGCCAGGACTAGAGCCATTTTTCATTCCTTTCAGTGCACTCGTAATTTCTTGCTCTGAAAGATTACCATCGCAGTAAGCTTTATCATTAGCAGATAGAGAAGGTAAATTAACACCACGCAGGAAGGCCTGTGTTCTTTGTAGCATATTATCACTATTTATCTTTTTCTTGTATAAATTCCTAAAATAGTCTCTTTGTGCGGCTAAAATGTTTTTTTGTCCCTTGATCTCAACCCCGTTTGCTTTTTTAATATTTTCTATGATCTTTGAGTTTGCTCTTGCTTTTTCTAAACTAAGAAAGAACTTAGAGTTTTTTCCCCCTGTTCAATCCACTGAACTCGAGCCCTTACCTGAGCTGCACGGGCTTTGCTAGTTTCTTCTAATTCTAATTTTAGTTTTACGAGCTCTCTTTTGCGCAAAGTTTCCTGGCAGTCTGGATAAGTGCTGAGGGCACTATCGAGTGTATTCAATTCTGCATTCAGTCGTGCTAATTTATTTCTGTTTAACAATGCTTTTTCTTTTGAAAATTTAATTGTACATTCTTTGATTTTGATTTTTAATAGCTCCCAAGTTATCTGATTATCATCTTCAGGGTCTTTTTCAAAAGTTTCTAAAGTATGATTTATATAATTAACATAGTTTATATCCGAAAGAAGGGATCCATTAAATTTCCAATACCCTTTACCATGTACAACATCAACGAACTTCACTAAAACACAACAACCTCTGTGATCTGAGAAAGACACACTCTGCATAGTACTCTGCACTACATTTTCAAAAATAGATGAACTGGTCAGTATATAATCCAGTCTTCTTGCAATAAATGGATTAATTCTAGACCAGCTAAATTCTTTCTCTTCGTTGTGAAACATTCGCCATGTGTCATACAGGTCACAATCACTCACCACTCTGTTAAATCTCTGTACATATGCTGGTCGTGATAATCACCACTTATCACATCATACTCGTTTCTTAAGACAGTGTTGAAATCTCCACACACAATAAGGTTATTGGTATTTAAATTTTTTATAACATCTTCTAATTTATCGAAGAAATTATGTTTTTCCTGTAAACTATTAGGGGCATAGATATTTACCACAATCATCTGTTTCTCTCCTGTAGTGATTTTCAAGATTACAATTCTTTCAGATGCATACACTATTTCCGTTTCAGCTGACAAATTTTTCTTAATTAATATTACTAATCCACCGCTATGTGTACTTTTTTCAGTGAACATGAGCTTACCTCCCCATTCTTTTTGCCACTGTTCACTTACAGCTGTATTAATATAAGTTTCCTGCAGACAGATCACATCGTACTCATTGTTTTTTTAAAAACCTAAAGACGCGTTTTCTTTTATTATTGGATCTTATCCCTCTGACATTTACAGAAAAAACATTTAAAGAAGATAAAGCCATGTTGCAGGGTTCAACGAACAAATGACCATGAGACGCACGAAAAATCGTACAACCGTGTCATCAGTCGTGTCCGACCCTGTCACTGTTTTTCAATCGCTGTATGAGGGGCGGAAATCTTGGCAGCTTTTCTGTCACGTGGGTCGGTCAAAGTGGGGGAATCCCCTTCTGTTGACCACGGCCGTTTTGGAGTCTCAGAACGCGATCGGGCTTTAAAATCCAGTTTCGACTGACGTGTCAAAAGCCCTTCCTTTGCTTTCGACAGATCATTTTCCTTCTTTTTCATTTCTTCTCTCTTTTTGGGTCTGCTGCTTCTTTTGTGTTTTCCCTTTTCAACGACCTGGGCAAAACTCAAGTTAGAATGACAGTCCCTTTCGTTATCACTCTTACCTTTTTTACCTCCCTTTTCCTGACTAAGTTCTCTCTCAGTGTCACTCACCTTAGGTTCTTTCTCTGTGTCAGTGGCGTCAGAGTCCGTGCCCCACTGTCCGTCCATCAGTGAGGAGTGTGTCAAGGTCTACAGATTGTTTCTGTGTTGAAACAACTGGAAGAGGATCCCACACTGACCCAACTTCATCATTGTGAGTCGGAATTTGGCAGACAGGATCCCCTTGCCGATGACCGGGTTGGAGACACGCTCTGCACGTGATAACAGACTCCGGACACTGCCTGGCCCAATGACCCACTTTTAAGCAACGATTGCACTTCGTTACCCTGGCCTCTTTTTTCGGTTGTTCCTTGTGATAAACGGTGGCAGTAAAATCCCCCACCTTTACAAACCTTTCCAATGGTTTTTCTGGGACGTTGATGAAAATGAAACGTCTACCAGAGTAAAATCGGGTCAGCTTTCCATCTCTGTTTCTTACTTTTTCCATTATCAAAGGGGAGCGAAAAACAACTCCAAGCTTCACAAGAGCTGACTCAATATCCGCTCCATCGCAAGACAAGGGGATATTCGATATCCAAACTTTGGTGGCTGGTCTTTCAGAGTCACCCTGTCCTGTGAGTATGAAAGGGTTCTTGTCGTACAAACGCAGTTCAACACCGCTAAGAGACAAACCTT
>CM065746.1:46279945-46304261 GCA_033310375.1 Conus canariensis
ATGGCATTATGTATGTTGTATGGTGTGGCATTGTGTCTTTCTATGCTGTGTTGTATGGCATAATGTTGCACCATGTTGTATGGTGTGGCATTGTTTCGTGCTATATTGCATTACATTGTGTGGCATTTGCACAGTGCTGTACCGTGTGACATTGTGTTGTACTGTGTCATATTGTGTGGCACAGCGTTGTACTATGCTGTATTGTGTGGCATTATTTTGTACTATGTTGTATTCTGTGGCATTGTTTTGTACTATGCTGTGCAGTGTGAAAATGTGTCGCACCATGTTATATTGTGTGACATCGTGTTGTACTATGCTATATTGTGTTGCATTGTGTTGTACTGTCTGCATTGTGTGACGTTGTTGTGCTATGTTGTACTGTGTAGCATTGTGTTGTATTCTGTTTTATCGTATGGCGTTGTGTTGTATTGTATTGTGTTGTGCGGCAAGCCGTGTTTCTACATTGTAAAGTTTCATATTGTATTGTGTGCCGCAGTTTTGTATTGGTAAGTATTGTGCAGTACTATGTTGCAGTAAAAAAAGATCAGTTCCACCCGTCACCTGACAACGGAAGCCAAACTAAGTGTGATGTGTTATCGCGTCTTGTTCAGACCGGATCATGCAATCATCTGTCCTCAGTACCAGATACAAAAACTTCAAAGACATCAAAACACAGCAGCAAGGTTAATCTTCAGCACTGAAAAGACCGACCATGCCACCCCAGTTCTATGCTCCTTTCACTGGTTACCGATTTATGCACGCATTAAGTACAAAGTCGCTGATCTCACCTGCAACCCCTTTTCTGGCTAAGTCCCTCATTATCTGATTGAAGTTACTCAAATTTGCACACCCCAACGCCAAATCCGGTCACGTTCCGATCCATGACAGTTCCTTGCTCCTCGCTGAAAATCCAACAAATTCTTCGGGGAATCCCGCTTTTCATTTTTGGTTCTATCTCCCTGGACGAGTTTGCCTCGCAGTGTTCGCTGTTCCGCTTCGCTTAAATCTGTTCACACTGGTCTTAAGGTGAATTCTTTTGGGTATTGCGTATTGATAATGATAAGTGTCTCAAGACTTCCAGAGCCTAGGACCTGTGTGTGTGTGTGTGTGGGTGTGGGTGTGGGTGTGGGTGTGTGTTTAAAAGCACCAGCGACCGTGCGCGAGAGACAATTTTGTAAAATGTATGACATAGCTTTTTATTTTTTTTAATTTTTTTTCCCTGGTAGATGTATGATGTGTATTAAGGTGTTGAAGAGTATTGTTTATTAAGGTGTTGAAGAATATTGTTTATTAAGGCGTTGAAGAGTATAGTTTATTAAGGTGTTGAAGAGTATTGTGCATTCCATTTATTGTAAAGAACGAAAGTGCTCTTGAAACGTTCATCATCGTCGTCATCATCATCATCATCATCATCATCATCACCATCACCATCATCATCACCATCATCATCATCATCATCATCACTATCATCATCACTCATTATTATTATTGTTATTATTATTATTACTCTTATCATAATTACTATTTTTCATCTTATTGTTATAATCATTATAATTATTTCATTATCATCATTGTTATTATTATTAGTATCATCTTTATTATTGTTCGTCTTGTTATCATCATCATCATCATTACTATTATTATTATTATTATATTAGAATAGTGATAATAATGATAATTATTATTACTATTATTATCATTACTACTATTATTATTATCATCATCATCATCTTTATTATTTTTGTTGTTCTTGTTGTTATTATCACCATCATCATCGTCATCATCAGCATTATAATTATTATTATTATTACTACTACTACTATATTATTATTATATTTATTATCATTATCATTATCATTTTTGCTACTACTACTGCTACTGCTACTACTACTACTATAATCATAAGTATTATCATTATTATTACTATCGATATTATTATTATTATTACATTGTCGCTTTGTGTCGTTGTACATTATATTGTATTGTGAGTGACATTGTGTCGTCCATGTTGTATTGTACTGTGTGGAAAGACAATGTCTTGTACATCGTATTCTATACTGTGGTTCTGTGTTGTACTATGCTGTACTGTAATCCATGGCTTGGCATTGTCTTGTACTGTCTTATACTGTGTTTACCGTGTTGTATTTTGCTGCGCAACGTTGAGTATTTTTTTCTTTCAATTTCTTTGTTTTGGGTTGTGTTGTCTTATGTTTCATGTTTGTGACGATGTGATGTATTGCCCTTCAGTGTATTATATTTTGTATCGTGTTTCTTTTGTGCTGTAGTGTGGTGTAGTGTGGTGCAGTGTGGTGCAGTGTGGTGCAGTGTGGCGTAGTGTTTTGAAGTGAAACGCATCGCATGGAATGGCATCCACTTGCCTTACGGTGTTGGCTTGCCTTGCCTTGCATTGCACTGAATGTTGCAATGCAGGTCATTGCACTGGAAGGAACCGCATAGCATGACACTGCCAGCAGTGTACAATATTGTTGCGTTGCATTTCAATACATGTCACTGCACTGTACTGAACTGGATTGCTTGACATGTCATACATTTCGTGGTACTCTCTTGGAATGACTTGTAACGTGACAACGCAATGTGTGATGACCAGTAAGTCTGTCTTCCACAGTCATGACAACCATTGGGGCACTGTGGGCACTGGTCAATGTTCTCCTGGCACTGATCTTGGCAAATACCGCAGACACCACATCTGTTCTAGAGGAAATTAGTAACACCCCATCAGTGCTGTCACTAGTTAGGAAAGACACGGCCAGCACCACAGAAGCCAAATACAGGTTGCACAGCGTCGCGAGCAATGCACAGACCCAGCCGAGCGTGACAGATGTGACGATGACGAGCACTGTCGGTGAGTCACTGAAGCGGAACGTCAAGTGTCAGGATGACGTAGACAGGTCCCTCTCTGTGACCACATTCAACATGACTTCCTGTTTCCTGGACCGCTGGCGATATTCCCAGTTTGTGAAGATAGAGGACTCGCTCTATCACATGGTCTTGTGGACGAATATCCAACGTTACGTGAACAGCTGCAAGTTCAAGCTACAGGCTCCCCGAGGCAAAGTCGTGGGTTTCACCATAGAGGTCTGCACGAACATCAAATTGAAAATTGATGATAAGTTTGCAGTGAAACTGTTTTTCAGTCAGGTGCTTTGGGTGACTTGTCCATCCCAAGCACCGCTGGATTCGGTGTACAGTCTGACCTCCGAGGTGACGGTCGACGTGAATACTGCCGATCAGTTCACTGCAGAACTGGCCTTGTACGTGTATGCCCTCAACAAGACAGGCAGGCCCAACCTGCAACTGGTGTCTTTGACACCTTCCACAGGTGAGAGGATGGTGCGAGGCGATGATTTTTGTTTCAGTGTCAGCATCGTCAAGGGGAGGGCGTGGCTCCTCACGGTCTGGTCTGTATACACTACATCATACCTGCAAAAGCACCAAATCAAGATGATGTAGACAGATAGATTGATACAGAGAGAGAGAGAGAGAAAGAGAGAGAGAGAGAGAGAGAGAGAGGTTCTTTCATCACACATAAGGTAGATTAGTGCGATTAACGTCCTGTCAGCCTAGGCTTCTGGAGAACAAGCTCTTTACGGATGACATTTGAAGGGAGACAGATGATGCAAAGCTTCTACCGGACCTTGATGACCTCACAAACTCGACGTCCCGCTAACAGCTCTCTTGGTCAAACACACACACACACACACACACACACACACACACACACACACACACACACACACACACATACACACACACCACATACACCCCACACACACACACACACACACACACACATAATCACACACACACACACATTTAATGTGTCACTGTCCTCACCACTTCAACTTGTTTCATTAAGTCAGCAGGTCTTTACAGTGATTTACACGCTTCCTAATTGTTCCGCGGACCTCGTCTAAACAAAATAAGACTGTTAAACTTGTTTTTCTTTCTTTTCTGTCTTCCCATCTGGACAAAACGAATAAAGGAAGGCCCTTTTTGTATTCGTAGGCACCAAATTTTCAATCTAGGCGACACCATGGCTTTTTTTTATGTATTCTCAACCTCACTGGTCACCATAGAGCAGTTTCAGATCCTGTGGTCTTTCACACTCGGCTGTCGTAGTGACGTCACTCTGCTTCTCCACTGCACGTGTGTACCTGTTCCGAGTTCATGTCAGAGTGGTTGCTACTGGCAAGTCCATGAGGACCGTGGTTAGATGGGTGTGGTGTCTGCTTCTGGAAGAGAGTACTCATTCCTGCTGGATCCAGGACTAAGCAGTTACTGGGTCCCTTTACATTGCCCTTGTGTCCAAGCCTGGCCGGCCCGTGGCCCAAGCCATTAATGGCGTTCACTTTGCCGTGCCTCGCCACCAGTGCCGTGTCATGGGCCTGCAAAGGGGAGCCAAAGGCGGGCCACACGTGGCCACATCCCATTCCCACGTGTCAGCTGGGGTTGGAAAAATGGCAAGAAGAACAGTCACGAGTTTCCGAACAGAGGACAGAACAACAGTCCTCCTGAATTTAAGTGTGGGAAGATGAAGCCATTCAGAAGAAGCTGGACTCATGCGTAAGAAATCTTTTCATGTTTTCGCACATTTGAGAGATCCTTACGGATGAGTGCGGTGTTTAAAAACAAGTGCGAGTCAGCGCCGCGAAAAAGATGCACCACGTGCTTTGGTGAATCATAGGTACCTTAGATGATGACCACAAATCCACCACCTGCATAAAAAAAATGCTCGCCTCTTTCGCATACTTCGCAGCGTTAGTGACCAAAGCCGTTGTTATTTTCGGCACCGCTTTTGTAACAGCCATGCTCTTAGTCCTACAGCCACCATGTGTTTACTTCTGTGAGCTAACATCTTGGATTCCAGACATAATATATAGAGTCAAGCCTGCAGTCGCCTGGTTCCATCTATTGCCGTGTAAACTTAAAGCAGCACGCGACCCATGCTGTGCTACACTGCGCCAGGCTAGCCCCCAGCTAGACGTTAATGCTGCCATCATTAAAAGCAGACTTACTCTGCCGCCAAACAGAAGAATAAACAAATTACAAAACAAACACTACACCTTTCAGCCTACTTGAAATTCTTCAGCGAAAACAAATAACATTTAAGACAATGAAAGCGAAGGACGAAAAGATAAGTGACTGATTGTTTGTCTTTCGTTTTCATTTTACTGAATGTTATTTGCCTTGTCTGAAGAAGACCAAGTAGCTCGAAACGCGTATTGTGTGCATTTGTACTTCTTCTTTAGATTGGCGGTACAGTAATTCTGTTTTCAGTCACGTTCCAATTTCGGCCTGTCGTCACCCCATTTTGAAACCAGCAACCTTAGTGCGGGAAGGGGGTGGGGGGAGTTAAGCTGGCAGTGTCCTTGGAACGCTGGATACATACACGTATCACAGAACATCACCACAATGACTCGACAGCGTGCAGTACCTCCTCTGGTGGGTTTCCTCATGTAGACATGGTGTTTGCTTCCTTTGCAATGCCTTTGATCGGGCTGCAACGCCATGGATGTGGATGTGGCTCTGTATGAGTTGTCCGTGTTGGAGTAACGCCACATAGCAGATATTCTGAGACGATGAGAAAGCTGAACAAACACTGGATGCTTGGTTACTTCGACAAAACAGGCAACTGCCTTGCTGTTCAAAATTCACTAGGTGAGGAAGTTCATGTCCTTGACACATGGGAACCTTATGGCAGGAGCAGGCCACAGGCGACATTCAAGGGAGAGCTGTGTCACTCTGACCCATTGGAAAAACTATTTCCAAGCAAAACAAACAAAACAAAACAAAACAGAACAAAGCAAAACAAAACAAAGCAAAGCAAAGCAAAAAAAAAAAAAAGAGAATAAAGCAAAACAAAGCAACCAAAACAAAACAAAACAAAAAGCAAAGCAAAACAAAACAGAACAGAACAAAGCAAAACAAAATAAAGAAACAAAAAAAAAAAAAAACCAAAGCAAAACAAAACAAAACAGAACAAAACAAAACAGAACAAAGCAAAATAAAACAAACAAACACACAAAAAAAAACAGAACAAAACAAAACAAAAACAAAACAGAACAAAGCAAAACAAACAAGATGCAAAGCATATAAACGTACTCCCAGTTTATCTTCCAAAAAACGTCACAATCAAACATGCGTCATAATGTATTCGACGTCACAATCAAACATGCGTCATAATGTGTTTCGTCACTGAGATATTCCATAAAGAAGAAAGACCGTTTTGGGCCGTTATAGCCGTTATTAACGGCTATTCTGGTAAAATAAAGCATCGGGCATCATCCGTGACCCATAATGAACATACCTACACATTTTCAGAAAGATCTGCCCAGAAGTTTTGTCTGGAGCGAGTGGATCACATTTTGACCACGGACAGACAGACTCACAGACACACAGACAGGCAGACAGGCAGACACACAGACAGCATTTCTTCGTTCCCATTGTAAAGTACTCCCTGTTTTATAAGAACTGGGAGTACAAAAACAAAACAAAACAGAACAAAACAAAATGAAACAACATAGAAGCACAGCCCCCAGCCCAGTCAAAACATGAATTTGCCAAGTCTTCCCACACGTAAAATGGACTTAACCAATAGCCAAGCTCCACAAAAACAATGGCTCAGTTTCTTCGCCTAACTTTGAAGAATAAAGTTAGGAATCAATAATCGCAGATTATCTGTTCACATCTAATGATTGTGGTACAAGCGTCCAAGTCCTGAGTATTGTTATCCCTGTGTGTTTGTTACAGTTTAAATTGTATGTCTGTTTGAATGTGTGTATATATAGTTAAAACAACTGACATGACAATATGAGATTACTATTTGTCAGTGTTAGTTTCTCTCTCTCTCTCTCTCTCTCTCTCTCTCTCCTCTCTCTCTCTCTCTCTCTCTCTCCCATGCCCTGACGCGCGCGTGCGTGTATGTGTGTGTGCGAGCGTGTGCACGCGCATGCCAGCGTGCGCGCGTGCATGCGTGTATGGTGTGCGTGTGTGTGTGCGTGCGCGCGCGCATGATTGAATGTGTATGCGTGTATTTAGTCTCAATAGATGCAAACAATGGAAAACAATCATAGAATAATGTGTAACACTTAGCTAAGATATCTAGCTACGTCATACCAGCACCAAACTGTCTTCCAACTGATCAAGCCGCTAATAATTGTGTAACACTTAGCTAAGATATCTAACTTATATCTAACTATGTCATACCACCAACACACTGTCTTCCAACCGATCAACCCGCCAAGCCTGTGCAGGGTACGTGCAGACGCACGGCTGGGACACGTGCAGCCCGTGTGCCGTGCACATCAAGAGCTGTGTCACCCTGACCCTACCTGTCGGCCAGGTGCTCTTTGTCAGTATCCCCAGAGAGACCTATGAACTGCTGTCGCTGTACCCAGGTCACTGTGGGTCAGCACTGATGCATGGGAAGACCCATCGACTGCCTAGAATCTACGCACACAAATTCAAGGCCTATCTCTTCCCTGGTGATTTTAAGAACCCAAACCAACATCGATCCATGTCCATCTTCTTTCAGAATAACTGGGCTCTCAAGCGTAGATTCTACGGATTTAGACTCTTGTTCTCCTTTTACCCAGACGACATGAAACCCCAGAGGGTGCTTCCACTGAAATTTTGGTTGTATGGTCAGACCAAATGGAACTGTTCAGTGTCCTTGAAGCCAGACTTGTTACGTCACTTCCCCTGCGACTTTGTCCCTCAGTGCGAGGATTCTGAGGACGAGGCCGATTGTTTCTACACGTCAGAAAAATGTGGATTGAACAAGGTCTGTATTCATTTACTTTGTTCCAATCACTCTGTGCTCTTACTTCATTCGTGAGCCGAATAGAAAATGGCTGCAGGTGCAGGTTTTGTGTGGATAATACTGGTCAACACACACACACACACACACACACACACACACACACACACACACACACACACACACACACACACACGCACACACACAAGAGTTAGATCACAATGTACAGAACAGAAGATCTTCAACTCGTCGGTAAAGTCATCGCTCTTTAAACATCCAGCCAAACACAGCATGAAACGAACCTACGACACTCACAAGTTTTGAAGGGACAAATGTATATTCATGCCGTCCGCGGATCTACTTAACGTACATTTTCAGATTCATAGATTCCGTACAATTATCATGTATAACAAATCTGTGCAGGAGGTGATAGAAGAAGTCGTGCCCTATTGTATTACATTCATGTAAAGCAGGGACCATTGCGTGCCACAAGCAGTCTTAAAAGGACAGACATGTTCTCATAACGTTTTCGCCCAAAGTAAATGCTTTTTCCCCCTCCCCCACATTTCTGAAGAAAATTCAGTTTCTTTTCAATAACGCACACAAAAAAAGAACCATAGTCCATATCATAATTCAGAGCAAATATTATTGTAAAATAGTTAAACAAATGAGAAAACATGGTATAGCACAGTAGTTTCACTAATGACAAAATATGACATACGTTGTTCACCCTCATAAAACACCTGTTAGCATGATACTGTAGCAAAAGCCAAATGATATGCCAGATCAGCGACAATGATAACTTGTTGTGAACTGTTTTCATGAACAGCCACAAGTGCATTCAACGTTCACAGCGAATTAAGGCATAGTAAGTAATGCAGTCACTAAAGGTACGATGCATTCTGTCAACAGCTTGAGTTTTACAATCAAACAAAACCAGTCACATATCTACAGTTACATGTGTAAGCATGTCTGGATAAAGAAGGCATTTACAAACATCAATATGCAAAGTACTGTAGGTTTGTATTGGTGAACCAAGAGTTATTATCTGTATTTGAGCTGTGGCGTTGGGTAATATCACTCGAGGTAGATCGTCAATCCCTCGAGGATGAACACACAGATCAAGTAGGACAGGTATGACTGTGGTGTATCAGTTCATAGGTGACGTCCTGAATTTATCATGGCAAAATTAAAAAGATAGTCAGCAGGGGCTATAATGAATGAATTACATGTGGTGTACACTGACTTCCCTTCCGGTTAAGCTACGCTTTCCTGCAGTAAGCGCGTTCTAAAAGAAGTATTGTTGCTATTATTGGTTTTATATCCAAGCATTCCGTAGAAATGAGATCCTGCCAGATATTTAAGACTACATGGCGTTAAGTTGTTGGATGAGTATTACTGCTCTGGAAAACAGATCGCTTCAACGGAAAGGTTTTCTGAGTGTGTGACAGCTGTTCTTTCCTGATGAGTATTACTGCTCTGGAAAACAATCGCTTCAACGGAAAGGTTTTCTGAGTGTGTGACAGCTGTTCTTTAAAACAGATCGCTTCAACGGAAAGGTTTTCTGAATGCGTGGCAGCTGTTCTTTCCTGATGAGTATTACTGCTCTGGAAAACAGATCGCTTCAACGGAAAGGTTTTCTGAATGCGTGGCAGCTGTTCTTTCCTGATGAGTATTACTGCTCTGGAAAACAGATCGCTTCAACGGAAAGGTTTTCTGAATGCGTGGCAGCTGTTCTTTCCTGATGAGTATTACTGCTCTGGAAAACAGATCGCTTCAACGGAAAGGTTTTCTGAATGTGTGACAGCTGTTCTTTCCTGTCTGGGCCTCGAAGCGAAGCCTGGTCCTCCATCAAAGATACGGTGAAGAAACGAAACAGTTTCCTACACATTGAAAAACATTCAACGCCTTCTTCCTTGCGCTGAACCCTGTGAAGTGATCTGAAGCGATCAAAGCTAAGTGAATTTTCGTTGTTTTATTCGTTTATGTCTCACCCGATGAAGACCTAAGAGGTCGAAACGCGTTGTGTTTCGTCTTGTGACTCGTTTGTCCACGTTCTCTGGGCGGTTCGCTAACATTTATTTAAGATTTGAGGAGAAGAATGTTTTGTTTGTTGTTTGTTTGTTTTTTTTGTTGCCGTTTCCACTGTCTACACCTTTTGACAGTATTTCATCCCCTGTCTTGGGCGATGACATTCTAATTGTGCACTCTGTGGTATTGATAGACACTGAATCCAAGGGCTTTAAAAGCGTATTACGATGCTGGTGTCGCTCGTCATATATGTACAGTGCCAAACGAAAGTTACATACCCCTCCCAGAAATGTTGATTCGAGTTGATCATTTAATTTACAGTCAAATGAATTAATATCAAAAAGCCCCGTTCGTTCCATGAAGAATAGGAATACATTGGGTTTGTTAAGGTCTCGTTTCCCAGCTAACTCCCTAATATCAGTTGAGTGTCCAAGCTGTTTCACAGCGAAACAGATGCTAGCTGGACGTGGACAACCTGCAGGGATCAGCGCCTGGAGGCAGTCTGCCTCATTCCATTCCCCATGAGTTCTGGAAAGCACAGACAGCCATGGGTCAGACTCCACGTGACAAAGGCTGCTGAGGAAGAAGGGGAGGCTCTCTACCACCAGGCAAGAAGAGAGTGGAAAATCTACGGGCGTGTACAGAAAGAAAACAAGCGCTCCTTCCCCCTGGTCGAGTCAGACCTCTTCAACATTTTCATAAATGATGGGCCTCAAACGAAATGACTACAAGCCTTTCTGGAAGTGCGTCATGTCCAAGAGACTGGGTAAAAACACAGTAAGATAATCGATATCCACAACACTACAGGATCAGACATCTCTCCAACAGAGTCTCAAAGGAAATTGCTTCCCAAACAGCTGAAGTCCTTACCTGTATCTTTCACAGATCTATAGACACAGGGACACTGCCATAGGATGGGGCTCCTATGTTCAGGAAAGGGACAAGCACTTGACTTAAGACACAGGTCTGTGCCACTCATGTCAGTGTCACGCGAACTACCAGAGCATACTATCTGCTGTCACCTAGTAAATCACTTCACGAACCAGAAAATGTTGCATCACCTAAAACAGGGATTCAAAGGAAATCACTTCACCAACCAGAAAATGCTGAATCGCCTAAAACAGGCATTCAAAGGAGTGGTTCTCACATGAAACCCCACTTTTTGCAAAATTAGACGACCTCTACAAAAGTTTTAATAAATACGTCCAAACTGACATCGTTGTACTCATACTACACATGAAATAGAATAGCAAGCTGGATAGCCATGTGATCTGAGGAAGTCTACACGAATGGCTTACTGCCATTCTTACCCAGAGGAGCATGAAGGCTGTAGCTGACGACCAGGCATTTCAAATAGTTAGAGTTGAATCAGGGTCCCTCAAGGTACTGTCCTGGGTCTGTCGTCAATTTTCTGTCACATAAAATATTTCTCTGCATGTGTCCAGTCGCAGGTATGTCTTTTTTCCGGAGGACTGCCTCCTGTATTGAGAAATAGAGAAATAAAAGCATAGGTGGACCACATAACTCTTCAGGACAACCCCAAAGCGTAAAACATGGGCCACGGAGTAGGGCATTCAATTCAACACCAAGAAGAGCCATATTTTGAGGGTCGCAAGTAGATCATACCACCTCTACCAAATTGCAAAATCATCCTCTAGCCAGTGGAATCCAATCCACATTTTGGAATTCATCTGCATGATTCCGTATGCTGTGACTGTTAGGACTATCACATGATTCACGTCCATCCATATACTGTATGCTGTGAGTATTAGGACTATCACATGATTCACGTCCATCCATTTACTGTATGCTGTGAGTGTTACGACTATCACATGATTCACGTCCATCCATTTACTGTATGCTGTGAGTATTAGGACTATCACATGATTCACGTCCATCCATTTACTGTATGCTGTGAGTGTTACGACTATCACATGATTCACGTCCATCCATTTACTGTATGCTGTGAGTATTAGGACTATCACATGATACACGTCCATCCATTTACTGTATGCTGTGAGCGTTAGGACTATCACATGATTCACGTCCATCCATTTACTGTATGCTGTGAGCGTTAGGACTATCACATGATTCACGTCCATCCATTTACTGTATGCTGTGAGCGTTAGGACTATCACATGATTCACGTCCATCCATTTACTGGGATCTGGCCTGGGTACAGTGCTTAGCCAGGACCAGACCATGACTAACTCTCATGTGACTGGAAGGCATTTGTGCTTGCCTTGCTGTTTCCCCTCACAGCAGTTGGGTCATACCAAATTTGAAAAATGAGGAGAGTTATGAAACCATTGTACAAAGAGAAGGAAGAGAAAAAGGGAAAGTATGTCTATCTCTTAGTAGATTTTTTCGTGTCCTCCCTCTCACGCCCCCCCCCCCCCTGCTCCCCCCCCCCCTCCCCCCCCCCCCCCCCCCCCCCCCCCACACACACACACACACTTCGTTTCTTCCGGTTTATATATAATTACTGTCACTTCAGGATTGCCTTATTCTATTCTAATGTTTGAACTTGTGCTAAGATAGGCTTTTATTTCTTTTCCTTTACTTTTCTTTTCTTTTCTTTTTTCTAAACCAAATCTGCATTAAACTGTAGTCTGTCCATCAACATGAGGTATTTTGATCACATATTATCAATTCTCTTTTGTGTCTTCCTGAAAAAGAAAGACAATAATGTAAATCATGACACTGGCTCCATTACAGTAATAAGTATACTAGAATATATTTGATTTTTTTTTTTGCCATTGTGGAAAAGATGTGAAGCCCTGGTTTAAGGTACATAACCAAAATAATTAACCAATACATGTAAAATATTTTCTGGCTTCAAATCCTTACGGTATTGAAAATCAAAACAGTGCAACTCTTTTGAGTCGGACAAGGTTGTTTTTTTTTTTTCATTATCAGATAATGACATTTTCAATGTGTTAATTTGAAATGTATGCGTTAGAAATGTTTTTCTTACTCACATGCGTGGAAAGGCGAGTCCGCTTGATATACAGTTTCTGTTATCCGTGTATGTATGAATGTTTGTGGGTGCATGCATGCATGCATGTGTGTGTGTGTGTGTGTGTGTGTGTGTGTGTGTGTGTGTGTGTGTGTGTGTGTGTGTGTGTGTGGAGGGGGGGGGGGTGCCCTGGTAAACTTTAAAGTTGGCATTTAACAGGAAGTAAGTGCAACAGCGTAATCAAACGTGGCAGATTGAAAAAAAATACTGTTAAACCTGTCCAGCCTCTTTAGGCGCTAAGCGCCCATTCTCAATAAGAATGGCACATGGGACCTCAGCAAGATGTACATTTCATTTTTAGATTTTCCCTCCTAAAAGAGGCTATTCAGATAAACTGACCATTACCATAGAAGAAAAACTGGGTGCCCTCAAGTTACGCCAACTGCATTCCCGTGCGTTGCAAAAATATCTGAGGTTAAAACTGAATAAAAGAGACATTCGGAAAGCACTGTGAAAAAAATTCTGAAGACAACCAGCTTCAGACAGGCAAGTTACTTTCAGTAACGTAAATGTTGTGCTCTTTTAGATATGTCGCAGCCAAGGAAAAGTGAAAACAAAAGGTTTGTTAGATCTGACATACTCTTTGACGTCACTTACACTAATAAAGACGGTCAGGCCTAAAGAATATATTTCTAAATAGATTGAGATACTTTTTAGACGTAGTCACCCCCTTTGAAGTAACTATGAGAAGGAATAAAAGCCAATAATCCTACTTCTTGTGAGCAGATGCTCTTTCTGCAAAATGGTGGGGCTTGAAAGAGGTCATGTGAGCCTGCAGCAAGTGTTTTCTGGTGACGTCTCGGTTAGTTTTGTAAAATGCGCATCACGTACATGTTGGTAACGCCTATGTTGGGGCACCAGCATTTTATTGTATGGCAAAGGCTGAAACCAATCTGTGGCAATGTCAATATCTTTTCCTACTTTGGTTTTCTCTTGTGCACAGCACAGCTGAAGAGCTTTGATACTGGTCATTTTCTTGCTGAGAAAAATGGTAGTAACGTACATGTTGCTGGTGGTGAACCACACACATTTTTCAGGTTAACTATCCTGTTGTGGTCTTCAGTAATGTCTCAGTTGAAAACCCATTACTTACCTAAGTAGGGGTTTAGTTAACTGTCATTTAAGGACATTTGTGGGTTATTTTATTGGAATTGTAATACGGTAGGGCTTCATGAACAACAGGCCTACTTTTTTTCTTATCTTCGGGAACAGGTGGTTACAGGTCGATTTACTGGAGACAATGCAGCTCATGCATAAATGAGGTAGTGGAACATTAAAAAGGATGACTACTCATCATAACAACGCTTAAAAGCATATCATCAGTTCGATTTTGTATTTTTCTTCAGCTGCTGAAGCTGTGGAAACACAGCGGGAACAGTCACGTACATGTTGTTTTGAGTGACATTTAGTTCCCTCACGCACAGGAATAACGGTCCCACAGAAGACTAATACCTGTCTGTTGTAGGCCCTTGGCTATGCAGTCTCGCGATGTATGGCTGCAAGCAATTATTCTTTTAAAATAAATGGAGGACAGCGGAACCTGTAAAACAGCTCATGTGCCATTCTGATTGAGAATGAACGTAAAACCTCATTAAATAGTAACAGCTGTCAATCTGCAATTAAACTTTCAAAAACATGTTCAGTATTACACAACTGACATTTTTCTTACACGTTTCAATTGCTTACGACGATTGCTTCATACACTAAAAAAAGACGTGATAGATCATTATTCATGCAAATATCGTAGCAAACATTAAGTTTTATTTCATCAGTATCAGACATTTCATGCGATTTCAGCAACGAAGAGCTGCACACACACACACACACACACACACACACACACACACACACACACACACACACACACACAATCATACAACCTGTGTGTGTGTGTGTGTGTGTGTGTGTGTGTGTGTAAAGAGAGAGAGAGAGATGTATCTTGCAACACTGGATTAATGACAGGTTGCTTTGTGACATACGGTGAATCAAGCGATTGGTCCCACGTTCAAGCACCAACCGAATGATATCTCAGTCATGTCTACAGTAACAGATCTTCGCAAACACTATAGAAATGCATCGTTTATTGTATTCTGTTGCTGATTGATAGTAAAAAAAAAAAAAAAAGGCACTAATCGCGAGAAAATCAACTAAAAAGAGACGTCACGGAAGTTGGGCCAAAATATGACGTCATTTGTGTCATCATACTTTCGCTGATGACGCACATTTAAAACACTTTGAAAGCATTTGCACGTAACCTTGCAGTCAAGGACAGGCGTACCAAAGCGAGGATGGCAGTCATGAATGGAGATGGGGGCGTGAGGGTAGAATTGTTGAGGACAGGGTTGAGGAGGAAGATGGGAGAAAAAAGGAGAAAGGAAGAGGGTTGTATGAAATGAGTTGTAAAGGAAAGAGGATAGGGAGAGCAGGGCGATGGAGAGAGAGGGGGAGGTAACAGGAGTTGGGTTATCCGCTGCAAGTGGCTTGGGCATATTAAGCTAGTCACATGCAGTAAAGATGTCGTCTAGCTCAGGACACTTAGAGAGCGAGAAAGGGCGTGGAAATTGAGTTTGGTGGGGGGGGGGGGGGGGGGGGGGGGGGAAGAGAGAGAGAAGCGTTCCAGTGATAACCACAGAGAGATAATAGGCTGGTACGGCAGAAAGACTTTGAAACTCGACGTAGATTCTCCACACATCACCAACAATCCTACTAAAATGCTTTTATTTCAGTCAGTTTGTGAATAAATCAAAAGTAAATTACAAATCAGTTTCAAGACATACGTTTAAATCAGTTTTAAGAGATACGTTTCACAGAGACCATTTTGTCAGGTATGCATTAAGGTAAGACACGGCGATTTCTTTAAAGATGTAAAGGACTGACATGCGTCTCTTTCCCTCTTCCAGATCTACCTGGATTATCTGACCTTTTCACTTGTCTTCATCTTCTCTTTGGTTATAAGGATCATTTCTTTTTGCCTGTCCATAATTCCATCATTTCCTCGCTTCCCCCTTCATTTTCTTCCTTTTTTTTTTTTTTAGAAATTATATTTTTAGTTACATACCGTTTCCGGAACGGATTGATTACTTAGCTCATTATTCCCTCTGATTGCTATTTAAACTTGTTTGTTTGTTTCTTGATTTACTACCTCATTCATACTCGTTTCCCCTTTCCACAGATCGACGCGGGAGGGAAATGCTACGTTTACGAAGTACAGGAGCCATTGTCCCAAATGAGTAACTGCAGTCAGTATGGGGGACATCGCGTCAGCCTCGAGACTCCACGAGAATGGAATGACGTCATCGGCCTTTTGAAGCAAGCCAATAATGTGGATATCATACGGCTGGGTCTGATGAGAAATCCACACCGAATGTGATATTTTGCTTACTTTTTTTGTACACTGTGTTGTTTTGCTTTGTTATTGACGTGTTTTTTTTTTTGTTTTTTTTCAAAGTGTCTGCAAAATATGTGTATTTGCATATTAGTGCAAAATGTGTATGCATGGTCGTGAGCTGACTTGTTTGTTTACAAGAGAGTATGTGTGTGACCGTTGGTGTGTGTGTGTGTGTGTGTGTGTGTGTGTGTGTGTGTGTGTGTGTGTGTGTGTGTGTGTGTGTGAAACGCTTTAAAAGTCAGGATAGTAGCTGAATAAAACTATTCCTAAACAGCAGCTGACGATCTGTCTCCACAGAATGACAATTACTTTGATCAGAGGTGAAAAGACAGAGAGAGAGAGAGAGAGGGGGGGGGGGGGAGATGGTGGTGATGGTGATTAGGGTGTGTATACAAGGGGGGGGGGGGGGTATTCAAGGTATCTATTCATCGCTTGCACCGTTCCATTACCACTCCTACCCACACCAAAAAATAAAAAATAAAAAGCCCTTCACCTCCCACTCGTCCCTACTGGAAGAAAGTCCTTCACCTTCCATTCATCCCTACTGGAAGAAAGTCCTTCATCTTCCATTCATCCCTACTGGAAGAAAGTCCTTCACCTTCCATTCATCCCTACTGGAAGAAAGTCCTTCATCTTCCATTCATCCCTACTGGAAGAAAGTCCTTCATCTTCCATTCATCCCTACTGGAAGAAAGTCCTTCATCTTCCATTCATC
Source organism: Conus canariensis (assembly GCA_033310375.1). Taxonomy (NCBI): domain Eukaryota; kingdom Metazoa; phylum Mollusca; class Gastropoda; order Neogastropoda; family Conidae; genus Conus; species Conus canariensis. The sequence goes on from CM065746.1 coordinate 46,296,879, forward strand.
CCTACTGGAAGAAAGTCTTTCATCTTCCATTCATCCCTACTGGAAGAAAGTCCTTCACCTCCCACTCGTCCCTATTGGAAGAAGAGACGGGCTGATATTACCACATGAAAATCGCAACTTGAATAGACAGAAGGTGCGGCGGATGGAGGATGGATGTTGAGGGTGGGGTCGTGTGGGGTGGGGTGGGGAGTGGAAAGTAGATTTGGATGGTGAAATGTGAGGTGTGGGGGTTGTCAAAAGCAAAAAATGGTGGAAGCCATGTTACTTTGTGACAGTGAACCTGACACGTTTTCCCAATGTAATCTTATGCAGGTTTGTCATATGACGGCTGGGGTGGGGGAATGGAAAGAGGGTTTGGGTGATAGGATATGGGGTGCGGAGGTTGTCGACAAAAACAGTGAAATCCACATTACTATGCTAGCGTTCTTCATGATGGCCAACCTTACACGTTTTTTCCAATTATACATTTATGCAAATTTTCATATGGTGTCAGCGAAGGTTTTTCAGTTGTTGTTTTTTTTAACTGTATGTTAGACAGAACGATATACAGTTTGCCCTCTCATAGTATAGGTTTTGATGTTTGATGATATGGACAATTATGAGTCCTTGTTTTCATAGTTTAGTCAAACTTCGGCGGATGCTATGAACATTGCTTTATTCTGTCGTCATCATTCACTGAGTGATTGGTGTTTGGAGTGCATGATTGTAAATCGTTTACATGCAATACTGAAGACTTCACACGTGTACATCAGATTCAAGGAATTGCGAGATTGGTTTACAGACAAGCGACGGTAGATAGATTCAGACAGGTGCTCGGCAAACGAACAAACAAAAGGTGAAGTAGAAGCTTTGGAGTGATCATTTGTTTCTCTACCAGGAAGAGAACTTTGATGACATGAAATCTGAATAAGGCCTAACCAGGGGCCGTACTTACATGTCGTGGGTAACGGGGAAGTGACCTACTACCTCGTTGTAAGCTCGAAGGTCCGTTACTTGCAGATCCATATGTTGAGAGTAACCTTTAATCTCGTGGTTTGCAGTTGGTGAGGGGTGGGTAACGTACAACGAGGATAGGGCATGAGTTCGCCCTGGGTTAGATCAAAACAAAGCCATTGGACACGTTCAATGATCACGAACTTCACGCAAAGTTAAGATTTCGTCGTCACAACATCTTCCAGCTGACAGACACTCTCCGAGAAGACATTGAATTTGATTTGCACAGACTGAGACACGGAACTCGGGCCCCCTGCTCTACAAGTGTGTCTGTAGCTCCCAAGTTCGTCTGCTACGATAGCTGGCTTAGCTCTTGTGTGTGTGTGTGTGTGTGTGTGTGTGTAGGCTAAATCTGTCTTCGTGCCTGTGTGTGTCACTGTTACTTTGTGTCAGCGTGTGTATGTGTGTGTGCGTATGAGTGTTAATGGCCTTTTAATAGTTTTATCAAACTTGTTTTTAGTTAAGCTGCTTTTTCAGTCTTTGTGTGTGTCTGTGTCAGCGTGTTTGTGGGCATGCGCAGAAGGTTGGGGGTTATTCAAGACATGCGCAGAAGGAGGGAATCCCTCTTTTTATCTGATCTTCACCCTTTACCTTATGGACACTCTGTAGGTAGAAACCGAGACAAAACCCAGAGGATATAGGTGCGGAAGTAGAATGCGCTGAACCCACAGGGTTTGTACCTGCCTGAGGACTGGACACAATCGCCTGCTCCACCACATACACACAAAATTTGGCATTGGACAGAGTGGAGAGTGCCCTTGTGGTGAGGGACCAATGACAACTGACCACATCCTTCAAGTCTGTACGACGTATGTAGCATCCAGGGAAAAGTACTGGCCAACAACGACAGCAGTGGAAGCCAAGCTGTACGGCACCCTGGAGGAGCTGCGATGGATGGCAGCCTTCATTGAGGACATCGGGCTGCTCATCTAACGGGATGGCGAACGAGGAAGAAGAAGAAGAAGTACCCAGGAGTTAATCTCGTTGTAGAAGTAAGTTTACCGATGATATGTAAGTACAGCCCCTGGGGACGGACAATTACCTGGTTCCAGGCTTCTGATAATTATCAACAATCTCTCTCTTTGCGTCAATCTGTGTCTCTCTGTCTCTGTATCTCTCTCCCTGTTTCTCTCTGTCTGTCTGTCTGTCTGATTCTCTCTCTCTCTCTCTCTCTCTCTCTCTCCTCTCTCTCTCTCTCGCTCTCCGTGTATGTGTGTGTTAGTGTGTGTATTTCTTCAGCTTGGATGTTAAGATGTGTTCTCTCTCTCTCTCTCTCTCTCTCTCTCTCTCTCTCTCTCTCTCTCTCTCTCTCTCTCTCCGTGTATGTGTGTTTAAGTGTGTGTGTTTCTCCAACTCGGATGTTAAGATTGTTTGTATTTTCAGGTATAAGTATTCCTTGCTGTGGAGCAGTGGCTCTGTGGCTTACTACCTGCTTGAAGAGTTTAACGATTGCAGCAATCTGAAGATTCACAGGTGTGGTTTGCCCACACAGAGAAAATACCCACACTTCTGTAAGTTTGTCCGAAGTGTTTCCGTGCTTTGTGAACTGCCTACACCGCCAGACAGTCACAACATCCACAAACCTGTCACACTACCCGTACCTGCAAACGTCACGGGCTCACCTGTCCCTCTCATGATGTGTCCCTTGCAGCACTTCACGCATGGGGCACTGGCTTGTGATGTGAAAAGTCGGTGCAGGACCCTAGACCACACTGAGGAATGGTACCACAATGCTTGCAGAATGGACGGGGGGATGACGGTGTCCTACTTTTTCTGTGGCACCTCTGAGCAATTTGTTCCGTACACCCTGGTGTGTGATGTGTGTGTGGACTGTGCTCATGGGGATGATGAAATGATGTGTGTGAATGTCACTGTGAATGACACTAGACGGAGTCAGGTGAGTGTTACTCTCTCTCTCTCTCTCTCTCTCTCTCTCTCTCTCTCTCTCTCTCTCTCTCTCTCTCTCTCTCGTGTAGTGTCTGTTCAAGCTATAAGATAATGGGGCAAATATGGATACATGTTGCCACCATTGATGTCTGTCAAAGACTGTCGTGCAGAGCACATGGAAGACGGACATCCTAGAGAGAGACCAGTCCAGTAGGAACAATGTGAAAGGCTGGGTTCAATTTTTGCTTCATTTGAAAACACCCTGCTGTAAAACTGTCAGATCTTGGAAGGTGCCCCCCCCCCCCCCCCCCCCCCCCCCCCCCCCCCCCCCCACCGCACAAGGCCTCCCCCCCCCCCCCCCCCCCGAGAACAAGGCTGTACATGCCCTTACTGCCATGTGTCTGTCACGGTGTCCCAATGTCCTGGCGACATGTAATCAACAACAACTGATGAGAGGTCGACAAAAGAAAGTACTGTGATGTTTATATCTAGACAACAGAAAACAAGGTTGGAAATTTGATTGGTCCCTGTCTTGGTCTCACTTTATGACTGAATGTAACTTCGCTATTTTCCCCTCTCACCAGCATTGATTTTTCTACTGTAACCCTTAACCCTTTTGCTGCCAGGTGTACTGAGACGCAGTATATTCCAACAGCAGCTGGTTGGATACCTACTGGGTTCAAAAACCTGTAAAAACTTCAATTTGGGAACCATTTTCTTCGCCACTTGATTTTAATGATGAAAAAAACTTATGGAGTTTCTGAGTTTTTTTTGTTTTTGTTTGCTTCTTATTTTTTGGGGAGGGGAGGGGGGGGGGGGGCACCTTCCAAGATCTGACAGTTTTACAGCAGGGTGTTTTCAAATGAAGCAAAAAATTGCCCAGGGGGATGTTGGAGCCTTGTGGCAATTTTGCTGCATTTAAAAGGGTTATGTGTGTTGATTACTTTGTTCGCTGGCCCCGCCGAACAAAATCTGTTCATTCTTTTCAGTCTTTAAACTTCTTATCGGATGACTTTTTTTTTTTTTTTTTTTTTTTTTTTTTTTTTTTTTTTTTGTTTCACGTTTTTTTTTAATCATTTTTCAAACAATACATTACAAATGAAATCATAACATTTCAAAAAGAAAAAAGAAGAAAGAATAAAGAAAAAAATAAAAAAAAAATGGGGGGGGGGGGGGGGGACACAAACACACACACAAAACAAAAAAACAAAAAAAAAAAGGCCATTGAGCAATCAAACATCCTTGTACCAAAAGAAAAAAGGGGACCGGGGTGGGGGGGGGGGGGTTGGGGGCTGAGGGTAAGGGAAGGGGAGGTCCATTGACTTTTCATATCAACACAAATCAAACTTGATTATATACAAATTTCAACCATTTGTTAAAACATACAGCTAAAAGTGATCTTGCTGAATGTAGTGGTTTACGTAAAATACATATATTTTATTTTGAATTCTAAGCGAAACCAATCGAGAATGAATGTAAGAAACCAAGTTTGTTGAAAACTTGACAAGTTATTTTGTAATTGCCATGTAATGCTCCAAGTAATACTGTCACTCAGTGATTCAAAAAGGTTGTCTGCGTGTGCATTTGGCATTTTAAATGCAGATTAAAATTTTTGCAAATAAAGTGATGGATTCAAAAGAGCGTCTGTTGTGTATTTGCTTAAAATCAAACAATACAAGTTCCTTGTAATCATAAATCATGAAATGTGAATATTTTAAGTCGCAACTGCTGGACATTGTCCAAAAGGGTTTAATATTAGTTGACAGTTAAACAGCATATTGAAAAATGTTGCTCTTCTTGTACAAAATTTATATAAAAAGTTCAGTGATGCAGAGAAAGAATCTTGGTTGAAAGTAATCCATGTTGCAATAAAATATCTATTTCTGAGACTATTTTAGTTTTTTTAATAACATATAACCCATATTCTGTGCAAACTGTATGCGATCCTCCGGTGACTAAATCCCCCATCTTTCTTGGGACGAAAGAAAGGTCGAAAGTTTCCAAAGAACAGCAAAGGACCCAGCCGCAAGGGTCACATCATTCATTGAATGGAAACCTTCCAACCTATATAGAGCCACCAAGAGTAAAAAAAAAAAAAAAAAAAAAAAAAAAAAGAGAAAGACTGAACATTGGATTTCCAGTATCAATCCTCTATAGGTAAGCATATCCAAACACAAACTGTATTATATCCACACCCCCAAATATTCACATTGACACATAGATTCATCCTTCCCCCCCCCATGCTCCCCCAGCACACTCGATGAAATTGTTTGCGGACACATGGCCAGGCTCGCCAGGGCGTACACATACGTATCCTATGCATTAGCTCTTTTACACTCAAGTAATTTCATCCTATGGCCATGGCATCTAGAGGGCCTCGTATATTATGGCAAAACCCCCCCTATGGGTAACTTATTCTATTTTAAAAAAAAAAAAGAAAAAAAAAAGAAAAAAAAAAAAAAATGAATTTAAAAAAAAAAAAAAAATGAAGTCTTATTTCCCTGACATATCTCCCCTCCAATGCGAAATATATACCCCATAGACAAAAACCCACACACAAAAAAACACCCATACAAAAATATAATATACACACTATATTTTATTTCATATAATACTTTAATACACACTATGTAAATATGTGTTTTATAAGAATTAAAACCTTCAAAAAATTGTAGTTTTCAAATGCAATAATATTAGGGAAATGAGATAAGAACAAAGTACAGGATTTAAAAGTTGACAATTCTTTTCACTTTCAAAGTTGTAACTTCCCCTCACAGATCATTTACTAAAAAGCCATTACTCATGTGAATCTTCAAAAAAGGTTTATAATGAATCCAGTTGTTTTCGAGTTTTTGAAGTTCAGGTTCACTGTTGTACGTATCTTTTATTTGATCCGTGCCGGTATTTTAAAGAATACTGAAGTGGGATCTGGCACTTTGTTTCTTGCATCTGTATTTATTTTTAGCCAAAAGAATTATCAGATCAAAACCACAGTATCGCTGTGAAGTTAAAGTCTGTACCCAATAGTCTTCTTTCTGTGAATATATGTTTCTACATTTGAACTTTCTCTTTGCAGATTTTCTAGTGTTTTCCAAAATTCATGAAATATTTGCATCTCAGAAGACATGCTCTATATACTTTCTCATTACTGCAGAAATTGCATTTTGATTTTGTACAATCCTATTTCTTTCAAAACTAATTAGTTCTATTATTCTATGTACTATTCTTATCTGTAACCATTTAAGTTTTAAATTCTTTAATCTGCTGAATTTTGAGAAACAACGTTTCCAAGGTATGTCTTGGTTGGCTTTTAGCCTTTTGGATGATTTTGGTTTCCGGTTTCCTTGATTATTGTTTTATTATATCTGGGTGCCTTTTGATATAGAACATATCCTTCCAAAGCTGCGTTGTGCTCTGCCTTTGCGATCTTGAATAGTAAGTCCAATTTTCTTAAATAACTTTATTGATGCTATCATCCCATGATGATAGAAAGTTAAACTGTATGTTGTATTTGATCTGAATTCTTAAAGTGAGTTTTCTCATTATTCTTTTTAAATCAAGAAATTTGTTTACTTTTTTTTATGCCACCCTTTAAATTACAGTTTTATTCCCTATTCTAAGTTATTCATTATAAAGAATTGGTTCGGCTAGTACTTCCTGAGTGGTTTCTGGTTTTTTTTTATAAAAAAAATTGTTTTGGAGGTGAATACATGTTGCCAAAAATATTTTCTTTATTTCTTATACACGTTTTTGGGAGTACTCTTCAATGTGTTCAATAAACGAGCAATTATGCCCAACATTCTTTCCATCGTGTGTGTATTTTTTTTCGTCTTACCTGTTAGTTTTAGTGATTGATAAATGCTTGTACATCTGGTATGTTCTTCTCCATCTCTTTTTCCTTTACAGTGTTTTACGGCTAATTTGTTTGCTTCTTGTTCCACAAAAAAAAAAAACTAGTTTTGTTAATTCTTTTTATAATGCATCCGGAGGGTTTGGCCCAAAAGAAGCCAGAGATGTGTTAATTTGGCAAGATTAGCGTTTGAGTATGGCGATTCTCCGGGGGGTGTAATTCTTTTTAGCCAGGTTTTGAATTAATGCTTTCCTTCAACATTTTTTTTGTAGTTTCTTTTTTCTATGTCTTTTAGACATTAGTAACCATTTCTAGTATTTTGAATTCTTTAGGATTCCATATATGTTTAGGTGTTGTTATTTTATTGTGCTATTTTTATTACTCCCCAACCATATATCTGCGTTTTTTTTTTATTCAGAAACAGTCCAGGCGTTTTACCAACTTTTCTTAAAAATTTGAGTTGACTTTTCAAAGGTATTCTGTCTCCACTTTCATTAGTGGTATCATCTGCAAACTGTGATATTTTTATTCACTTCACCTTTTGGATTCTTTTATGTTTTTTCTTCTTTGTCATAATAGATAATATTTTCGCCATAGTACAAAAAGTATGGTGACATTGGGTCGCCTTGCGACACCCTCTCTCTATTAAAAAA
>CM065747.1:0-5000 GCA_033310375.1 Conus canariensis
GAAGCTACCCACCAGAAGAGACCCTGCGCTGCCTCAGTAATGCTCAACGGTGCCTATTTTCACTATGCATATGCAGGACACAACCTTCCAAACCCCATACTGACAGGCCACAGGCCACAGTTAGGATTTTGCACTAAATGACTGTATAATCCATGAAAGCGTGTAGAGGCCTACCATACATTTGAGCCAGCATTTAATTTTCAACTGATAATTGATCAAAAGAACAACTCCCCACCAATTATTTCCATTGTTTGGGAGGATTTCCACCGATGAAATCACATACAATCTTCAAATACATTACCATCCCCTTAGCTGACGTCACATTGCAGGGCTTTTCACTCACCCGTGACCATATCGTTGCGCCAGCAGGAAATCCCCAAATAGTCCCATTCCTTTGATCTAAATCTGTCCGGTTAGAACCACCTGGCCTGTACCTTGATGGCCATGTGAAAGAAAACGAGGAGAATTAACTTTGAGACACATTAAAAATTCTCAAAACAATCTAATGGCGCCATTCGATAAATATACGACTCCTTAAGTAAGGCCTTGGCGCATTAATTGTTGGTGTGCAGCCACGACAATCACTACATGGTCACTTAGCCAGTGTGGAAGAATCCCCTCCCCCCCCCCCCCCCCCTTCTCCATCTGGCCTGCCCCAAGCACCATGTCTTCATTTTAACATTGTCTTGATTTAAGCTGGCAGTGTCTTCAGTTGTGCTGCTTTCACCTGCCAGTTGAACAGCAACGAGTGGGGTTGCTAGAAGCACATGGCAGTTGCTTGACGGTGTCGTCTTTCGCTGGTTGGCTCCGCGATCATGGGCGTGCTCCCGTGGAGGTTCTGCCGTGTCAATCCAGTGGCCATTACACAATAGCGTCTGTCACGAAGTAGTTAAGTCCCTTGACGTCCTAATGGAAAGCCCTGTGCTTGCCTTCACCCTATGTGAACGCAGCGCAGGTTCCAAGGGTGGTGCAGGATAGCTTTTAGCTGGTTGGATCAGCAGTTGAGGACAGTACTTCTGTGGGTCCCACTCGCACCTTCGGGTGTATCTTTTTTCTTCTCAACAAACGAATTCCAACCTGACAAATGGGGGAAATCAGATGACCCTACGTATCCACTCTGTCATGGCAAACAAACAGTGGAAAATGTCCTGAGTTCGTGTAAAGCAGTGTCAGCCCAGGGAAGGTACACATGGAGGCACAACCAAGCACTGCAGGAGATCGCACATGCGGTGAGGACTGCTGGAGGAAGCTCTGTGCCACCACTAGCTCCAACAATAAAGTTTTACACGGCAGGAGGCCACAAATCATGGTTTGGACCAGCTGTGATATCAGGGGCATGGAAGCAGAGTTTACTGGATGGAGCAGATGACTGGGAATGAACTGTAGACCTTCCAGAATGGGAGAACCATCTGGCGATCACCAGGAAGAGTGGCATGAGACCGTTTATTGTTCTCCACTCAGGTTCATCAAAACAAATGATTCTTATCGAACTCACTGTGCCAAACGAAAGCAGAATGGAGCAAGAAGACCTCTACAAGACTGAAAAGTTTGCCAGACTAGCGAGCAGCTTGACGGAATCTGGCTTCCAGGCCCGGGTCTTCGCCATAGAAGTTGGAGCGAGGGGATTTGTAGGCTCATCAGCATATTACGTCACGAAACAGCTCAGAATTTCAGGTAAGAAGAGGACCAGAACCCTGAAGGCAATGGCAGAGACAGCTGAAGAGAGTTCCTGCTGGATTTGGTCGAGGAGGAACAAAAGTGGAGTTCATAAGGCTTAAATTCTGCAACTTAAAACAGGTGTTCCGTTAGACATCCCTCTAAAAAGGCACGCCTAGAGACACCCATCCATCCAAAATTTGTGGGTTGGAATCCCAGGGAAGAAAGTTGGAGGTAGAAGGGCAATTGGAGTCATGACCTAGAGTGTATGGATTCAAGGCTGCAACAGTTGTTCGAGGGGAGTTTCTTTTCTGGACACCTTCTGCTGTCAAGTTCTCCCTGGAGTTTCTTTCTACCGGCCTTGCTGAATCCTCAACACCAACAATTCACAGGGAACAATCCATATCAGGTCATCCTGAAAATACCCACCAGAAGAGTCCCTGCACTGCCCCAGTCATGCTCAACGGTGCCTGTTTTCACTGAACATGTACAGGACACAACCTTCTAAGCCCTCTACTGTTGACATTCACTAGAGAGTCATGGAGCCAGACTGACATTGTCATTTGCCCCCCCCCTCCCCCCCCCCTCCAACCCTCCCCGTATCCCTGGACTTCATTTTTAATATTTTCCCAATTTACTGTTCTATTCACTAGTCATTTCATGTGAAGTGGAGACATAATGGACATCAAGTCACATGAGAAGGGTCTCTTGGTGTAGCAGTAAAGAGGGGCTACCAGGTTTACCACATGCTTCCTCTGCCTTTGGGCAGACATGCCTTGGTAATGTTGAAGGGATGGGGGGGGGGGGGGTAGGGTTTTCGATTTGGATGTTCCCAGAATGACCACATCACAGGCGCAGGTCATTTTCTGTATGATACAGAAACAAGTTTGAACTGCCCCCATCTCCTTATGTCCCCTTTACATGCTTATGTCGATCCCAATTTTGGGCGTAATTTGTGATCTTACATTGGCACATTCTGGGAAGTAGTCTACGTAACAAAGAAAGAAATTCGATCCCAGCTCTCGTTCCTCGAGACAAACGCCCTTCTGCGCCTGTTGAGAAGTGACAGCTTGCTGATGTCATGGCTTCCAGGTTCTGGACGACATTTTTTAGTGGATGTATGCGCCTAGTTTAGTTGAATGAGAGTAGATTTTATGCGCTACTTGTGAAAGACCATTGTCACTGCCTTGACTCCTTTAATTTAAGGATACAAACTACACGGGATCTAAAACAGCTGCGCATCAATCTGAATGACTTTCAAAACATTTCATCATCACTGACGTCAGAGCCACAGCACGTACGTAATTCGTGAGTTTTGCAAAGAGGAACATTAATAGTACATGATATGTTTGTGTAGAAAGAAAGATATGTAAGCTGAAAATCATTCAGTTGAAACAAAAATCTTCAATTACCTCCTTCAAGGGATGACACCCACCACGTTTAGTCGCGTTCCTCTTTAAATCAGCAACGTGGATTCTGTCAAATTCAGTTATATACATAGCAAGTTAACTGTGAAAACCACATCGAGGTGACAAGTAAGCTGAAGTCAGAAATATGTGTAAAGAAGAAGGGTAATTGCCCAATCCAACGCATATTCCACATGCTATGAAGAGAAGGCTGTAAATAGAAGAGGAGGGGGTGGGGGAGGTGGTGGCAGGGGAGGGGAGTAGGAGTAGATGGGTGGGTGGGGTTGGAAAGGGGAAGGGGTAACAGGTAAAACAGGTACCAAGGAGTAACAGGTAAAACAGGTACCGGAGGGGGGGGATCATAACTTTCGAACACTGTCTCTCAACTGTTTTCATTCCATATCCATTTTGCGCCCAATTTGAGGAGATAAGTGATTGTACTGTCTTCGTTTCATGGTCTTGCATGTTGTGTGACCAACGAGGTCGAAACGCGTCGTGTTTTCTTGTAATTTGTTTGTTTCTTTCGTTTGGCGTCATGGTAACTTTCATCAAATCAAAAGGTGGAAACATAAAAGGCACGACCTAAGTGGGTAGTAACGAGATACAAGGTAAGGTAAGGTAATGCTACTCATAGCCCAGCCGACAGCAGAGGGCCATATCAGGGCTGTCAGCTTGTCGAAGTCAGCTCTCGAGTCATTCAATCACACAACCCTTTAAATACGTCTAAAAACACACCCGAAATTTTGTTTAAAAAAATCTTTCCACTGTGAAATCTCAGCTCCGATGAAAAATATCAATCTCCCTTGGAAATCCAAAGATTACGCCAGGCGGAACATCTCTGAACAAGTAACGAGAGATAAAAGTTCATCAAGATAGATACAGATACTAAACAATGTTCACAATGCTGGGGCATCGCTGCACATGTCAGAAGAAGTCACTGGAGGATCCTGGACATGAAAAACAGAAATGATGAAATCACCAGGTCCTGATGCTTTCAATTTCCACCAAGAGAGGACAGCAGAACACACAGAAAAGAAAAAAAAAGCTTACTCTCCAGCGGGATCGGACAAGTATCTTGATATTGTTCCAGCCCCAGTGAATGAGTGAAGGCCACAATGGACAGTCCGTTCCCAGTTCAGCTTGGGCTGTCCTATTTGACTTCTTCCCGAAAGTGTCCACCAAAATACTTGGTTTGCCAGACGATCTGCAAGGACATTCCAGCTTAGGTGCCTTTTGCATGTGATAAGCATACTGGAGTTTTGTTGTTGTTGTTTGTTTGTTTGTTTGTTTGTCTTTTTTTATCAGGCTTTTCGCCACCTTCGTTGGAGATGAACTCGATCTACGTGACAGTATGAATTCATCACCTTAAAACACAAACATCTGCATGTGGAGAAGAGGGTAGAAGAAGGAATCCTTTTCCCACAGAGTGCTCTCCAACATTTTGGTTCTCTGAAGCGGCGGTCAGTTGACGAGCAAGTGACTGCTGTTTCATTCTGTAAGATCATCAGGCCCGCTACTGGCTCCTGGCTACCTCCACCAAAGAGGTTATGTTTTCATCCACAATCGTTGTTCTGTTTGCGTGTCTGTCAGCAATACTGCGCAAATGGCTATTCAACCAAGCGAAAGGAAACCTGGAGAAATCAAATGCCGTTTATAGACGAAACTCCGAAAAGTAGCTCCTTTACCCCCTTCCCCCTTCCCCTGTACACACCTAAATCAACATCAGAATGAGAAGCCAGAGTGGTTAACTGTCACTTGGTAGAATATCAGACACCACATTGTGTGTGTGTGTCTCTCTCTATATATAGCCTAGGTCAGTTCTTATTAGTAGGCGTACATAAAGTTTGTGCATGCAACCAGCCTATCGCTCAAAAGCGGCACCAACACCATCTGTGACGTGTGGTGTACCCGCTGGGGGAAAGCTGTCCATTATGGAAC
>CM065747.1:20000-25000 GCA_033310375.1 Conus canariensis
CCCCCCCCCCCAAAAAAAAAAAAACACGTGCAACCAACACGCACGTAAAAACAGCTGCAACCAGGCCCCACACGCCATATAACACTGGCGGTGGGCAACCCAAACCCCATCCTGACGATAGCCAAGCGCTAGAAACAAATTTGTAGATAATTTTAATATTCCTCTTAAATACTTGTCTTATCTAATGTTGCTCCCCAAGGGGTTGAGCACTTGTAGAATTGCTTTAGGCTTTTTAACCTTACTGATCTTAATCACTCCTCACGTTGAGCACTGTGACCTGAAGGATTTTAAAATGGAGGAAACCAATTTTAGGCAGTCAACAAAAAATATACCGTTTTTTAATCCGCAATCGTATATAAAAAAAAAAATTAATAGAAAAGTTTCTACACAACATGAGATGGAAAGCATTCTTTTTTCTAAACCCAAACACAAAAAAGAGGATAAAAACACCTACGATTTCAAATCATGGTGATCACCACCAGCCATAGACGAAATGAAACCTTTTGAAGATAAAATGATAAGAATGATAGCCAATATTGAATTTAAAAAATCTAACAACGATTTCCAAACAACATTAAAAAAACAAATAAAACAAGTACAAAATGACAAAAAAAAATATTCATGAAGGCTGATAAAACTAGCAATTACTACAAAATGGAACCAAAGGAATACTCTCAACTCCTTGACAAAAACATCCAGAAAAACTACAAAAAAGCCGACAAAAATATACATGACAGTATCCGCAATAAAGAAAATGAACTTGCACAGTGCATAGACCTAAGTGCTAAGATAGAAGCGACAGCAACAAAAGAAGCTTTCACAACACACAAAGACCACAAGCCCAACTTTCATAACAATCCAACATGTAGACTAATAAATCCATCCAAATCTGAATTAGGCAAAATAAGCAAGAAAATTCTGGAAAAAATAATAAAGAACGTAAAAACAAACTCTGAATACAACCTCTGCAAGAGCACATACGAAGTTATCCAATGGTTCAAAAAACTCAATAAACAAAGTAATACAGTATTCATCACATTTGAAATAGTAGACTTTTACCCATCTATAGATGAGAAACTACTCAACAAAGCACTGAAGTTTGCCAGTAACCACACAGACATAACAGGGACAGAAATGGAAATCATTCTCCACACCAAGAAAACATTACTGCACAGCAAAAATGAAACCTGGATCAAGAAAACGAACAGAAATTCAACATTTGACGTAACCATGGGCTCATATGATGGTGCAGAAACATGTGAACTGGTCGGACTGTTTATACTATCCAACATCAAGAAAAAACTCAGAAAGCAAGTCGGTCTATACAGAGATGATGGCCTTGCTGCACTAACCAACAACCCAAGAACAATTGAAAATAGAAAAAAAGAACTATGCAAAATCTTCCAAAATCACAACTTAAAAATTACCATTGAAGCAAACAAAAAGGTAGTGAACTACTTAGACATAACACTGGACCTCAGTAATCACATGTATAAACCATACAAGAAACCCAACGACACACCTCTTTATGTACACATCAAAAGTAACCATCCACCATCCATATTAAAGACCATACCTCACGGCATAAACAAGAGACTATCAAATCTGTCATGCAGTGAGAGAGTGTTCAACAATGCAGCAGTAGAATACCAGGAAGCACTACAAAGAAGTGGATATAATTACAAACTACAATACAACCCAGATAACAACACAAATAAAAGCAAGAAAAATAGAAAAAGAAAAACCATATGGTACAACCCCCCATACGACGGGAAACTCAAAACAAACGTAGGTAAAGAATTCTTCAAAATCTTAACAACTTCATTTCCAAAAGAACACAAACTGTCTAAAATATTTAACAAAAACACTGTCAAACTATCGTACTCATGTATGCCCAACCTCAAAAACCTAATTGATGCATCCAACAAAATGAAAACCAACACAGCAAAGAAGGGTGAAGAAAGGAAATCTTGCAATTGCACCAAAAAAGAGCAGTGTCCACCAAGCAATAAATGTCTTCACAACAATATTGTATACCAGGCTACTGTGACATCAGAAAATGAAAAAGAAACATACATAGGGATCACTGAAAACCACTTCAAAACCAGATATGCAAACCATAAACAGTCATTCAACAAAGAAAAATACAAAAACCAAACTGAACTGAGCAAATACATTTGGAAACTTAAAGACGCAAAAATAAACTACAACATATCCTGGAAAATCATAGAAAGGGCATCACCATATAGCAATATTTCAAAAAGATGCAACCTATGCCTAACTGAAAAATGGCTAATACTATGTAAACCACACTTAGCAACTCTTAATACTAAAACAGAAATAGTAAATAACTGCAGGCATAAATGGAAATCGTTGTTAGTGAACACACCCCGTACAACAACCTGAAAACCCAAAAAAAAACACGTGCAACCAACATGCACGTAAAAACAGCTGCAACCAGGCCCCACACGCTATATAACACTGGCGTGGGCAACCACACCCCATCCTGATGATAGCCAAGCGCTAGAAACAAATTTGTAGATAATTTTAATATTCCTCTTAAATACTTGTCTTATCTAATGTTGCTCCCCAAGGGGTTGAGCACTTGTAGAATTGCTTTAGGCTTTTTAACCTTAATGATCTCTCTCTCTCTCTCTTCTCTCTCTCTCTCTCTATATATATATATATATATATATAATATATATATAGTGTGTGGTGTGTGTGTGTGTATAAATTATATATCTATATATGTATATATATATATATATATATTATTTTGTGTGTGTGTGTGGTGTGTGTGTGTGTGTGTGTGTGGTGCCGCGTGCTCGGTGCGTCGTGTGTGTGTGTGTGTGTGTGTGTGTGTGTGCGTTTGTATGTGTGTGTGGGAGCTTGGGTGTGAGTGCGCGCTTGTGCGCGCGTGCATGTGTTCGTGTCTATGTATGTGTATATATGAGTTGACTGGTGTGCTTGTGCTCCTCTTTGTCCCTCTATCCTCCTCCTCCTCCTCCACTGCTGACCGACTCCCCTCACTGCACGCGTTAATGACTAATTTCCTTGTAGTTCTTTGTTTAATTAATACATAGATTTCAGCGCAATGATCATTTCGAATCCCAGCAGCGTGCAGCGGGTGGGTCGAGGAGATGGGGGTGGGGGGTGGGGGTTGGGGGTTGGAGGGATGAGGAGGGTGGGAGGGGGAGGGACAGAGGTAGAGGGAGTGTGGAGATGTTTCCCTTAACCTGTCTCCAAGGACAGCCCCCACCCCCACCCCACCCTTACCCCTCCTGTCTCCCTGTGCATATATACACGCCCAGTAAATGAAACACGCACTTCAAAACATTCAACAAGTGATACAAGTTCTCTACGGTTTTGGAGACACCTTTTTTTTGCCCCTGTTATGTATAAGTTTAACAAATTTTCTCTCGTTCCAGGAGAATCTATGTTCGACCGTTCGAGTTCAGTTTAGACAACACTTAGAACCTTGAATAGCAGATTGTTGGTCGATAGTATATTAAGCTGTGGCATCACAGAAATGATCATTTAGGCGTTGTAGTAACGCATGCGATTTTTCACATTTTATGCTGGCTACATCCTAACCTCATGATGATTCAGCCCCGTGTTGTAACATAGGCAGACAGAGAGAGAGAGAGAGAGAGAGACAGACAGACAGACAGACAGACAGACAGACAGACTTTGACACTTTAATGCATTTCTGTTTATAACTAGACCGCCCTTTTGTCAGGAGAGAGAGAGACAAGAGAGAGAGAGAGAGAGAGAGAGAGAGAGAGAGAGAGAGAGTCTCTAAACACTCGAATGGCGTCAAGCTTCAGTCATATGATGTCGAAAGCTTTCGCTGAAACTGCGAGCGTGACTGACCACCTTACACTTCGGAATAACCTGCCAGATGAACGCTTGACGTTAAGGGAAAACTCATCACTCGGAGATGACTGTATCCAAGTCGTCGTCAATGATCAGGATTACATACCGTGGGACAATCCTGACAATATCGTCAGCGCAGAGGTGGAGGCCATCATGCGTCAAATCAAAAACAACCTGCTTGTGCTGCTGTTTCTGATTGGTGGGCCCGCCAACGTCATCAACATGGCGGTGTTTTACAAACAGGGCTTGAACGACCGTGTGCACCTGTGTCTCTTCGCCCTGGCCCTGGCTGATGAAATGTACCTGATAATGGCCATGCTGAGCTATGGCGAACAAGTGTACGTGCAGTTCACCACCAAAGAAAGATTCGGACCCATCATCACCTATCTGTCCAACAGGAATCTCTTGGTGTTCGTCGGCAGCTCGTTCGTGTCGCCCGTGCTGTCCTCTGTCATCGCCATGGAGAGATGTCTGTGCATTCTTAATCCAATCAAATTCCAGCGCCTGCTTCCACCAGAACAATGGCAGCTGTCATAATAGTTGTCAATGGCGTGGTCTTCAGTCTGTTCTTCATCGTGGTCTACCGCTATCGTATTAAATGCGTCTTCAATCCAGTTTCTGAGGCCACTGAAATAACAGTTGTTGAGGGAGACTTCTACAAAGCCCACAAAGCCTTGATCGATCACCTTGACAGTTTTGTGTTTGGGGTCGGACTGCCCGGTGTGGTCATGATCGTCGTGACGACCGCGACAATAATAACCAGCGTCAAACTACGTCAAACTGTCACGTGGAGGTCCAGGGCTTTGTCATCAATCTCACCCCGCGAGGTGGCGCTGACTAAGATGCTGGTGGCAAACTCCATCTTTTTTATCATCTGTGTGTTTCCTGATGCCTCCCATCGCTTCAGCTGGCTCTTTCTGCCCGAGGTGAATGCTGGACGGCGCCATCACAACTTCTTCCTCACTGGTTTGTGGGTCGGGGAAATTGTCGTGTACATCAATGCGTCCTTCAACATATTCTTGTATTACATCATGGGGTCTCGCTATAGAGAGACATTCTGGACATTGCTTGGGAGAGAATCACGACCTGGAAAGGTGTGAAGGGAACTTCTGGCTTCCTAACGG
>CM065747.1:32500-90000 GCA_033310375.1 Conus canariensis
TTTAGTGAACATGTTTCTAACGTAATGTGAATTAATAACATCGAAATATTGTTCACGCTCCAATAAGCTTTTAAAACTACAGTAAAGTTCGTAACGGTTGCTGTCAGAGAGTTTTGACGACCAATTTTGTTTAGCACAATCAATCAATCGTTGTTTAAATTCCTTCAGGAAACTTTCTCTGTTTCCGACACCCTGTGAACACCATACATGTCCAAAACCATTTACACACAACATTCTTCTGACTTTAGTGGCCCACGTTTCCTTTCCTCTATCGTCCATTTCTTTAAGCATTTGGTAAGCCATCTGTTTTCAGGTAATGCACAAAGTCTAAGCCAATAAGAAATACACCGTACTGAAGCTTGAACAAAGAGAGGAAATCGACCAAGTTCACCATACACCATTAGATTTGGTGTACGGAGAGCTACATTCAGCAACCGTTTACATGCAAATAAATGTACTTTTTCTATCTCTTCTATTTCATCAGTACCCCAAATTTCTGACGCATACAACAGTATTGGTACAATCTGGGCATCAAAGAGCTGAAAGAATATTTTTGGGTCAGTACAATTGATTCTCTGCATGGTTCTAAATATGTCTACAACACATTTCTTTGCTTTCGTAATCATGTCTTCGACAGACAATTTGCGGCTCAGGCGAGTAGTAAAGTTGAGGCCGAGGTATTTGTAAACGTTTACTACTTCAACGTCTTGGGTTCCATAATTCCATTTTTCATGTTTTGATAAGTAGCCCCCATTTCTGAACACCATTATTTTTGTTTTACTGAGGTTCACTTTCAGTCCGAGTTCTGCCGATATTACAAATAAGTTATTTAGCTGAGTTTGAAGACCACACGGGCTGGACGAAACCAAAGCAATATCATCAGCAAACAATAGCAAGAATAACTCAGTAGTGTCAGGTCTAAGCTGGAAGCCATGTTTACCGTTATTGATTATATAAGCAGCTAATTCGTTAATAATAAACGAAAATAGTGTTGGAGAAGTCAAACAGCCCTGCTTAAGTCCTTGAAGTCGTTCAAAATAGTCGGTAAAAACCAGATCATCTCTTACGCAAAAATTCACAGAGTTGTACATTGCTTGGAGCGCTGAAAGCATTTTACCACCGATTCCGATCTTTAGTAAAAAAAAAAAAAAATCCACAGTACGTGTCTCTTGACCGTGTCGAACGCTTTCTGAAAGTCGACAAAGGCTACATAAATTTTTCTGTTCAGAGCGAGATATTTCTGAACTAAGGCAATTAATGTGAAAATATGATCGATTGTTGAATAATCTTTGCGGAAACCAGCCTGTGTTTCAGATATAATATTGTATGCATTCGACCATTCTGACAACCTCTTATTTAATATATAAGTATACAGTTTGCTGAGGCAAGACAAAAGAGCAATACCACGATAGTTATCGGGACTGTTAATGTCTCCTTTTTTATGGAGTGGAAATATGATAGCTTTAGACCATTCACTGGGATACGTACCCTTGGAAAACAATGCATTAAAATACTTTGTCAAAAAAGGGACAATCGCATCCTGTGAGACTTTTAAAACTTCATTTATTAACCCATCAGGTCCGGCTGCTTTTCCTGATTTTGAATGTTTTATAGCTTCTTTTACCTCTAATTCTGATATATCAATATTTAGGCAATCAAACAAGTTGTCAGCTTCGTTACCCTCTGGCTCAAAAATATCGTGAACGTGTTGTTCAGCATTGTCATTTAAGAGATTAGAAAAGTGACGAAACCAGTCTTCTTTTGGTATGTTATTTTTTAGTCTGGTTTTACGTTTCCATTTCTTTATTTCTTTCCAGAATGCCTGCGAATTATGTCGATTGTTGACAAGTCTATCTACAGCTTCCTTTTTGAGTTCTTTTTCCTTAATTCTAAGAGTAGTTTTATACTTTTTCCTTTCCTGTACGTATGATGATCTGTTTTCTAGTTTCTTGTTTCTATTAAAGATTCTTAACGCTTTTCTTGCGTTCTTCTTTAACAGGCGACAATCTTTGTCGAACCAAGGCTTACTTTGTTTAGAAGTGGGGACAACACCTTTAGGGTTATTGGGACAAATCCGCTTAGTCATACACATTGCTGCATTTTAATAGCACATGTAAAAGTGTCCAAAGCATCATCGATTGATCGTTCAATCTGAGCAGTGGCTTCTGCTATATGGTCAGAAAACGCAGGAGAAAAACAGGATTCATTGAGTCTATGTACTTCATCAGGGTTCCATATTATCTTATCAACAGAACAAAGAGAGCTGTCACATAAGTTATCTGCATCATTTTCTGTACGCAAACGATTTACTGAAAGCACAAGGGGCATATGTACTGATTCCACTCTCTCTTCTACAACGAAATTTGTACATAAAGAAGCAAAATCCGGAGAAGCAATAAAGTAATCATTTACACTTGCGCCACTAGGAGAAACAAACGTAAATGGCTTTGATGCATCAGGGTAACAGAAGCCGTTTAAAATCAAAAGTTCATAGCAGGCACACAGATCTAGGAGATGTCTACCAAAGGCATTAAGAACCAAGTCTTCTGTCTGATGGTTATCAACAAATAATGCAGAGTTGTCATTCAACATGTTTTCCAGCTCAGTCTGGAATACATCAGAATTGGGTTGAAGGTTAGCTGTTCTGCTGTTAAAATCTCCGCACAGTAGAAAAAGGGCATCACCAAATTGTTCAAGCACATCTGCAAGGCACTGTTCTATTTCAAACAAGTGACATTTACGTTGCACATAATTATAGAACGGAGAATCGATGGGGGGTACGTAGCAAGCTACAAGGAAAACGTCACTGACAGTTCCAAGGAGTGATTTATCTAATTTTAGAACAAGAACGTGGTCGTATGAAACCTCAACACGCGATACAAATTTTTCATATTCTTTACGTATCAAAGTGATAATACCACCACTGCTCCTACCTCGACGAGAAAGTTTCACAGCAGAAGAGGAAAAACATGAAAAAGCTGACCAGCAATCTGGAGGGGAAAACGAACTGTTGAGAAAAGTTTCAAATAAACACACAAAGTCAAACATATTAACGTAATTTAAGAAATCCGGGTCGGAAAATTTGTTCCAAAAGCCGTCAATATTCCAGGACAAGAAAGAAAGTGAAGGGCTTACAGTACATTGGACTGTGTTCAAACCTGGGGCTTGGCCGACACATCATGCTTGGTTCGGTTTTGCTGTAGCTGCATCGTTGGGGGAGCTGGGTGGGCGCCTTCGTTTTGGGGGTCGGGGTGACACGTGATGGTGGCTCGAGGATGGCCCACTAGTGGTCGCACTGTTGCCACAGACAGGTGACCTGCTTCCGAGGTTAAGATTTCCGACTGACCCCCCTCTTGGATGACTGGAGGCTCCGTTGAGGTGGCGTGAGTTGTCGGTGCTGCCGTTGCTGGAACGCTGCTGCAGAGGGCCCGTGACCACCAACTTGTTGCCCTTGTAATAAGCATGTAGTCCTTTCTTGCGTTGCTTTCTGATCTGCTCCGACTGTCCCATTGTCAAGTCGCCTGCAACCTGAATTCTCTTTTGCTTTAGCACCATACGTCCCTTCATCAAGACGTCCATCTTGTCTTGCCAACGCAAGAATTTGACAATCATCGGGCGGGGTTTGGGTTAGGATTACGGTTGGCAGCCATTGACGCAAAGTTTGGTTTTTGACCCACTCTGTGAGCACGCACAATGTCATCCACCGACCATGTTTTTCCTGGCACAGTATCCTTCAAAGATTCCACCACTTTGGTGGCACATGACTCAAAAGTTTCACCAGGAGTTTCAACAAGGCCGAAAAAACGAAGGTTGTCCCGGCGCGAAAAGGCTTATAACTTATCCAGTTCTTCATCGTACCGTTTCCGTAGGTCCGTCAGATCTTCTTGCAGATCTTCGACAGACTCTGCCGTATCCTCCTGTTTCTCAGCCAGCTGCTCACAGGTTTTCTCCAGACAGGTGGTGCGGTCCTTCAAGTCTGCAATGTCACAGGCAATGGCTTGCACCGACGACAACACAGAGTTCATGTCAGCACGCAGAGCGCCAAGCTGTGACGACAATTTTTCGTTGATAGCCTGTGTCTGTTGGTCGAGGATACGCTGGATGTCAGTCAGAGTGAGGGGCGAGGGTGATGTATCCTCCCGATCAGATACACCGGTAACAGCAACTTCTTCAGATTCAGCGGATGGGGACGACATGGTAGTAGTAGCTGTGTGCCACCGCTCAGTTGGAATGCAGGTAAACAGTGACCCAGAGAGAGAGAGAGAGAGAGAGAGAGAGAGAGGCTCCATGGGGAAGAAGCTGCAATACAGAAACAGTGTGTCTGGTGTGCGACCATCAAGCAGTCCCAGTTCAGCCAGGACCACCCAGGCCCCACAGCTGAAAAGGAAAGCTTTGTGATGATGACGACGATGATGACGACGACAGCAGTACAGTAGAAGCAACGAAGACTTCAGTGACAATGAAGACGACGGTGATAACAACGACGAAGATTAGCCACCTATTCTAAAGTACTTTTACCTCTGAAATTTTCCTCAAGACCAGTCCTTGTGCATTCCTTTATGTTATTTGGAAACCAAATACGTAGTGTTATAAACTGTTTTGGGTTCCAGTTCATATGTACGGTGAGGCATGTGTTTTTAGTAGTGAATTCTCTGTACTTCCTAATCGAATTGCAAAACATTTTTTGTCTCTAAATTTTGAGCCAGAGGCATTCCCAAAGAGTCGATAATTTGTAAAGTTTCTCCAGATATTCATTTGGCGACCTCTTGCCCTAATTCTGTATCGTCAGCGTCTTGTTTTGTTCTTCGATCCCTACAAATGTTTATGCCTTTGATTGTTTTATTTTTACTCAGCCAGTGTTTCAACACCTAGGATAAATAGATTGGGTGAAATGAGATCTCTTCGTCTCCTCGTCTATGCCCCCTTTATACATGAAACCAAGATGTTAATTTGCTTTATAGTTACTGTAGTTTTGATTTTATAATGGAAGTTCTCGATCTACTTGCTAAATAATCAGCTTAAAGAATCAAAGGCCTTTTCAATATCTCAGCAAACTAGTATACCCTTTTCACTGCTCAAAATGATAAATCATTTCATTCATTAAACATACAACTGTCAAACTTAAAATTATTATCATTCTGCCGGACAAAGGAGACAAACAATTACCAGACAAAGCACGACGCACTTTGACCTCTTTGGTTTTCTTCAGGCAAGACAAACAACATTCAGGAGAATCAAAACGAAGAACTATCAATCATGTATCTTCTGAATTTGGGCGCAAAAAGGTCTGGAATCAGTTTACTTGTTTTTAATAAAGTCAATTTGATCACCACTAATGAGCGATGGGAACACTTCTTTACGTCTCCTAACGAAAGGTGCTAAACCTGGCTTGTAAACTACATTTAACGGCCGCGAGAAGACTGCTCGCCAGTTTTTAAGTTCACGAGGCTCCTTTCCCTCCGGAATACAAATGTTAACACCCTCTTCTGTAGATAACAATTCTTCTTTCCTAAAATCTTCATTATGTGACCTAATTGTAAATGTTCCAAGTTCACACTTTCAGAATTAGAAAAAAAAATCTGCTGTAAAAACCATCCATCTCTGGAATCTTTACTTTCGATTTTTTTTCAGTACCCAGCTCAGTGAAAACGGCTTCTTCTAATAACATATCGCCTTGCAAAGTTCCCTGATCTTGCACACATAAACTAGGCAACTCATCAGCTTGTTCTGAAATCTCAACATCTTCTAGTTGTCCTTAATGATCCCTTAAACTACAGACCTATATCAATTCTACCTATTTTATCCGAACCCCAAAGATAAACATCTACAATGTCTCCAATCGCATTTTAAAATGTACATTTGGCTTCATTCTAACGAAAATGGATTCAGACAAAAAACATTCTTGTGCGAACAGAACAGTTACGTTAAAAAGAGTCAATTCTGATTTATTCACAGAAACAGTTTGTGTCAACATCGCCAGAGTCTGGGATACTAATGGTTACAGTCTGCTTTCGTGAAACCTCTCTGTGGTTTAATCGCAGGATCCCTCAAACTCATGTCTTCCATTTCTGATGGAGAGACGACAGGAAGTCTTCCAGAGTATGACCTCGTCCTGTTTCATGCCTTGAAATTTGGTGATCAGTCCCGGGTCCAATTTTATGCGTCAATGATCTACTTCTGCACGTGTCTTCTTCTTGCAAACTGTTTTGCTAATGACACCATTCTCCACAATAATAAAACAAACAAACAAAATAATTGTGTACTGACTTCTAAAAAGATGCAGACGGGATGAGGGAAGTTTCACCTGGAAATTACACCTGTGTTTGTGTTTTTGCATTAATTGATATACATGTATCTATCTCTCATATTGATGTATGTATATAATAATTCAACTGTTTGCTCTCTTCGTCCAATTTTCTTTGCCATGATTAAATGTTAGACTCTTTTCTTCATTTCTCTTTTGTAATAACCCGTGTGTGTGTGTGTGTGTGTGTGTGGTGTGTGTGTGTGTGTTGCGCTCTCTCTCTCTCTCTCTCTCTCTCTCTCTCTCTCTCCTCTCTCTCTCTCTCTCTTGCGAGCAGCGAGGGCATGGTGAAAACAAACTATCAGCTCATCTGTCTACCCTCATTAACAAATTCGTATTAGCATAAGTATTCAATATCAATCTGCCATTGATCGACCCAGCCAGAGGAGAAGACGCACCACTGCCAAGTTACTCCAGTGATGATCAGTGGGCTCAGCACTGAACCAGCAAAGCCACAAAGTCCCCTACTGATAACATCAAAAGTAGCTCAGCTCGGGAGCTAGCATGAGTGATTGTTTGTTCCCCCCTCCACAGGGTGTCACAATGTCCACTCAACGACAGTCCCCCGTCATTTTGCAGGTATTAGCGACTCGGACACAAGCGCAGCATTGTTCTCCATCCAAGTCTTGATTTACCTGACCTAATCCTTTGACTTTCCTGGGGAACACAGGGCTGGCTGTGGCAACACTCCTAGAGTAGACTTTCTTCTGGGTTGACCTCTTCAGTGGGGTCCATGACATGCCAGATGTCCTGCTTTTGGAATCCACGCACTGGTGCCAAGTCTGTCGAGGTCGTCCCACCTTCATTTCCTGCCCGTGGCTTCAATTCGACTGCCTGTCTTGTGATGCTTATAGCAGGCCTTCGAAGAGCGTGACTAATCCAGCTCCATTTCTTTTTTCTTCATCTCTGTGTCTATTGTATCTTGCTTGGCTCTCTCCCACAGGGTTTTGCTGGAAATGCCTTCTGGCCATCTGATGTTGAGGATGTGCCCGAGGCACTTGTTGATGAA
This sequence comes from Conus canariensis, assembly GCA_033310375.1. Lineage (NCBI taxonomy): Eukaryota > Metazoa > Mollusca > Gastropoda > Neogastropoda > Conidae > Conus > Conus canariensis. Next base: position 39,814 of record CM065747.1, read on the forward strand.
TACCCGGAGATTGTGAGTCCTGGACTTTGATGTTCTCCTAATCTCGGAACCCTATGCAAAAGGACAGACTTCACATTTGAGGTGAAAATTCTGACCGAGAAATTTCTGTTTGAAATACACGGGGGAAAGTTTTTATATGTCGGTGTAAATATCTCTGTGTGCTTATGAAAAGGGGCACAAATACCAGATCCTGGCCTACAGCGAAAGGGCTGTGGGAGCCCGTATGGGTCGTAGGGTGTTTAAAACACGCCATGCTCCATTGATGAGGATGCTGATGTCTTGTTCTGCTCCACCGTCTTTACTGATGACATAGCCCAGTGGGCTAATTTTCTCCACTTCTTTGATGTTCTCGTCTTTTAACTGAACAGGGTCTGGTCTTCATCTGAGTACACGGCATGCAATCATTCCTCAAGAACCGGTTATCAATGAGGAGACAGACAGCAAGTCCTAAATCTGTGTCAGACTTTAATTCATAAATCTTTGGTTGGGCTGAAACACACCACCAATACCAAGGAAATTAGTTGAAGAGATTAACGGGATACTGTTTCAAAACCCAATCTAGGAAAAATCTAGAAATCAACTTTGGCAGGATCAGATATTTTTGCAGCCATTAATTTGCACACAGAGATAATTATTTTCACTTGACACATACAAACTTTCCCCATTCTTTTTAAACACGCAGTGAAAAGAACATTTTAAAGTTGAACATATTGATCGATGCTTTTCAAAGATGTTTCTAAAGAACAACAACAATAAAAAGAAAAAGGAAAAACACGAACAAAAGTAATTAATAGACAATTATTCGTATCTATATTACCGATAACACACACACACACACACACACACACACACACACACACACACACACACACACACACACACATGCACCTCAAACAAGTACACTGTGTCTGTTTGTCTGTCAGTTTGTCTGTCTGTCTGTCTGCCCCCCCCCTCTCTCTCTCTCTCTCTCTCTCTCTCTCTCTCTCTCTCTCTCTCTGCTAGAATATTCGACAAGAATGATGTAGCACAGGCAATCAAAATACATGGAGCTTTCCGATAGGGTCGAGATCAGCCATGTGTTCTAACCAATCAAAACGATAGGGTCGAGATCAGCCATGTGTTCTAACCAATCAAAACGCTCGGAACATTAAATAGACAATTCCTAGAAGTTTCAGATACTTTCTGCTTTATTCTTACGGAATTTCTTCATGCGTCATTGGGTAAACAAACGGCACATCGAGTCAACACGAGAGCAAAGCATAAAGAGCCATCGCAACATGTCACTTTTTCTCTCATAAAACTCAATGAGGATAAGGATGATAAAAGTGATGCTATAGAGATGCCATGGTGATCATTATCCTGTTCCGAGAATGCACGGCCGGGCTGTGCTTTTTGGTTTCTTTCATGGATTTCAGACAGGTTGGTCAGGAAAGTTAAGCAGCACTCTTAGACAAATCCATGAAAAAAATAAAACTCCACTGTATCATTCTAGTGTTTTTGTGTGAGCACATGGCATAGTCAAGGACTCTAGGTCAAAGCTGCTTCTGACAGTGACTCAGAATTGAAATGGGGAAAACGAAATTCTGTTAAAAGACGAAGTAATTCCTCCTTCATTTTAAAAGTGATTTTACTTTCTCTCGAGACTGAGAGGTTAAAGTCACTATAGCATGCTTTATTTTGGCTCATTTGTCATTTTTACAGAACATCTCCCTCATCTCTTCCCTGCGATCATACACGAGTTTATTTAGAGTACCATCCACTCATCAGATTCTTTTTTGTGCTATCTCACCTTTCGTGCCAATCCTGTGCTATCACTCTGGTGCCTCGGATTCCAGCTCAGCTATACATAGCCATACCCACAGACAATTCACAGGGAACATTCCATATCAGGTCGTCATGAAGCTACCCACCAGAAGAGACCCTGCGCTGCCTCAGTAATGCTCAACGTTGCCTATTTTCACTATGCATATGCAGGACACAACCTTCCAAACCCCATACTGACAGGCCACAGGCCACAGTTAGGATTTTGCACTAAATGACTGTATAATCCATGAAAGCGTGTAGAGGCCTACCATACATTTGAGCCAGCATTTAATTTTCAACTGATAATTGATCAAAAGAACAACTCCCTACCAATTATTTCCATTGTTTGGGTGGATTTCCACCGATGAAATCACATACAATCTTCAAATACATTACCATCCCCTTAGCTGACGTCACATTGCAGGGCTTTGCACTCACCCGTGACCATATCGTTGCGCCAGCAGGAAATCCCCAAATAGTCCCATTCCTTTGATCTAAATCTGTCCGGTTAGAACCACCTGGCCTGTACCTTGATGGCCATGTGAAAGAAAACGAGGAGAATTAACTTTGAGACACATTAAAAATTCTCAAAACAATCTAATGGCACCATTTGATAAATACCCGACTCCTTAAGTAAGGCCTTGGCGCATTAATTGTTGGTGTGCAGCCACAACAATCACTACATGGTCACTTAGCCAGTGTGGAAGAATCCCCTTCCCCCCCACCCCCTCCCTCCCCCTTCTCCATCTGGCCTGTTCCAAGCACCATGTCTTCATTTTAACATTGTCTTGATTTAAGCTGGCAGTGTCTTCAGTTGTGCTGCTTTCACCTGCCAGTTGAACAGCAACGAGTGGGGTTGCTAGAAGCACACGGCAGTTGCTTGATGGTATCGTCTTTTGCTGGTTGGCTCTGCAATCATGGGCATGCTCCCGTGGAGGTTCTGCCGTGTCACTCCAGTGGCCAATACACAATAGTGTCTGTCATGAAGCAATCAAGTCCCTTGACGTCCTAATGGAAAGCCCTGTGCTTGCCTGCACCCTATGTGAACGCAGCGCAGGTTCCAAGGGTGGTGCAGGATTGCTCCTAGCTGGTTGGATCAGCAGTTGAGGACAGTACTTCTGTGGGTCCCACTCGCACCTTCGGGTGTATCTTTTTTCTTCTCAACAAACAAATTCCAACCTGACAAATGGGGGAAATCAGATGACCCTACGTATCCACTCTGCCACGGCAAACAAACAGTGGAAAATGTCCTGAGTTCGTGTAAAGCCGCATCAGCCCAGGGAAGGTACACATGGAAGCACAACCAAGCACTGCAGGAGATCACACATGCGGTTCGTACTGCTGGAGGAAACTCTGTGCCACCACTAGCTCCAACAATAAAGTTTTACACGGCAGGAGGCCACAAATCATGGTTTGGACCAGCTGTGATATCAGGGGCATGGAAGCAGAGTTTACTAGATGGAGCAGATGACTGGGAATGAACTGTAGACCTTCCAGAATGGGAGAACCATCCGGCGATCACCAGGAAGAGTGGCATGAGACCGTTTATTGTTCTCCACTCAGGTTCATCAAAACAAATGATTCTGATCGAACTCACTGTGCCAAACGAAAGCAGAATGGAGCAAGAAGACCTTACAAGACTGAGAAGTTTGCCAGACTAGCGAGCAGCTTGACGGAATCTGGCTTCCAGGCCCGGGTCTTCACCATAGAAGTTGGAGCGAGGGGATTTGTAGGCTCATCAGCATATTACGTCACGAAACAGCTCAGAATTTCAGGTAAGAAGAGGACCAGAACCCTGAAGGCAATGGCAGAGACAGCTGAAGAGAGTTCCTGCTGGATCTGGTCGAGGAGGAACAAAAGTGGAGTTCAAAAGGCTTAAATTCTGCAACTTAAAACAGGTGTTCCGTTAGACATCCCTCTAAAAAGGCATGCATGGAGATACACATCCATCCAAAATTTGTGGGTTGGAATCCCAGGGAAGAAAGTTGGAGGTAGAAGGGCAACTGGAGTCATGACCTAGAGTGTATGGATTCAAGGCTGCAACAGTTGTTCGAGGGGAGTTTCTTTTCTGGACACCTTCTGCTGTCAAGTTCTCCCTGGAGTTTCTTTCTACCGGCCTTGCTGAATCCTAATCACCAACAATTCACAGGAAACAATCCATATCAGGTCGTCCTGAAAGTACCCACCAGAAGAGTCCCTGCGCTGCCCCAGTAATGCTCAACGGTGCCTGTTTTCACCGAACATGTAGAGGACACAACCTTCTAAGCCCTCTACTGTTGACAGTCACTATCTAGTCATGGAGCCAGACTGACATTGTCATTTGCCTTCCCCTCTCCCCCCCCCCCCAACCCTCCCCATATCCCTGGACTTCATTTTTAATATTGTCCCAATTTACTGTTCTATTCACTAGTCATTTCATGTGAAGTGGAGACATAATGGACATCAAGTCATATGAGAAGGGTCTCTTGGTGTAGCAGTAAAGAGGGGCTACCAGGTTTACCACATGCTTCCTGTGCCTTTGGGTAGGCATGCCTTGGTCATGTTGAAGGGATGGGGGGGGGGGGGGGGGGGTAGGGTTTTCGATTTGGATGTTCCCAGAATGACCACATCATAGGCGCAGGTCATTTTTTGTATGGCACAGAAACAAGTTTGAACTGCCCCCATCTCCTTATCCCCTTTACATGCTTATGTCGATCCCAATTTCAGGGGCGAGTTGTGATCTTACATTGGCACGTTCTGGGAAGTAGTCTACGTAACAAAGAAAGAAATTCAATCCCAGCTCTCGTTCCTCGAGACAAACGCCCTTCTGCGCCTGTTTAGAAGTGACGGCTTGCTAATGTCATGGCTTCAAGATTCTGGACGACTTTTTTTAAGGTTGTATACGCCTAATTTAGTTGAATGAGAGTAGATGTTATACGCTACTTGTGAAAGGCCATTGTCACTGCCTTGACTCCTTTAATTTAAGGATACAAACTACAAGGGATCTAAAACAGCTGCGCATCAATCTGAATGACTTTCAAAAGATTTCATCATCACTGACGTCAGAGCCACAGCACGTAAGTAATTCATGACGTTTTGCAAAGAGGAACATTAATAGTACATGATATGTTTGTGTAGAAAGAAAGATATGTAAGTTGAAAATCATTCAGTTGAAACAGAAATCTTCAATTACCTCCTTCTAGGGATGACATCCACCACGTCGAGTCGCGTTCCTCTTTAAATCAGCAAAGTTGATTCTGCCAAATTTAGTTATGTACACAGCAAGTTAATTGTGAAAACCACATCAAGGTGGCAAGTAAGCTGAAGTCAGAAATACGTGTAAAGAAGAAGGGTAATTGCCCAATCCAATGCATATTCCACATGCTATGAAGAGAAGGCTGTAAATAGAAGAGGAGGGGGTGGGGGTGGGGGTGGCGGGGGAGGGGAGTAGGAGTAGATGGGTGGGTGGGGTTGGGAAGGGGAAGGGGTAACAGGTAAAACAGGTACCAAGGAGTAACAGGTAAAACAGGTAGGGGGGGGGGGATCATAACTTTCCAACACTGTCTCTCAACTGTTTTCATTCCATATCCATTTTGCGCCCAATTTGAGGAGAAAAGTGATTGTACTTTCTTCGTTTTATGGTCTTGCATGTTGTGTGACCAACGAGGTCGAAACGCGTCGTGTTTGTTTTGTAATTTGTTTGTTTGTTTCGTTTGGCGTCACGGTAACTTTCATCAAATCAGAAAGTGGAAACATAAAAGGCACGACCTAAGTGGGTAGTAACGAGATATAAGGTAAGGTAAGGTAATGCTACTCATAGCCCAGCCGACAGCAGAGGGCCATATCAGGGCTGTCAGCTTGTCGAAGTCAACTCTCGAGTCATTCATTCACACAACCCTTTAAATACATCTTTTAAAAACACACCTGAAATTTTGTTAAAAAAAACTTTCCACTGTAAATTCTCAGTTCCGATGAATAACGTCAATCTCCCTCAGAAATCCAAAGATCACAGCAGGCGGAACATCTCTGAACAAGTAACGAGAGATAAAAGTTCATCAAGATAGATACAGATACTAAACAATGTTCACAATGCTGGGACATCGCTACACATGTCAGAAGAAGTCACTGGAGGATCCTGGACATGAAAAACAGAAATGATGAAATCACCAGGTCCTGATGCCTTCAATTTCCACCAAGAGAGGACAGCAGAACATGCTGATTAAAAAATCCTTACTCTCCTGTGGAATCGGACACCGATCAGTATCTTGAGATTGTTCAAGACCCCAGTGCATGAGTGAAGGCCACAATGGACAGTCCATCGCCAGTTCAGCTTAGGCTGTCCTATTTGACTTCTTCCCGAAAGTGTACACCAAAACACTTGGTTTGCCAGACTTAGCTTAGGGGATCAGACGAACTGCAAGTACATTCCAGCTTAGGTGCCCTTCGCATGTGATAAGCATACTGTAGTTTTTGTTGTTGTTGTTTGTTTGTTTGTTTGTTTGTTTGTTTGTTTGTTTTGTTTTGTTTTTTTTATCCGGCTTTTCGCCATCTTCGTTGGTGATGAAATCGATCTATGTTACATAGTATGAATTGTTCACCTTAAAACACAAACATCTGTATGTGGAGAAGAGGGTAGAAGAAGGAATCCTTTTTCCACTGAGTGCTGTCCAACATTTTGGTTCTCTGAAGCTAGCAAGTGACAACTGTTTCGTTCTGTAAAGAGATCATCAGGCCTGCTACTGGCTCCTGGCTACCTCCACCAAAGAGGTTATGTTTTCATCCACAATCGTTGTTCTGTTTGCTTGTCTGTCAGAAATACTGCGCAAATGGCTATTCAACCAAGCGAAAGGAAACCTGGAGAAATCAAATGCCGTTTATAGACGACACTCCGAAAAGTAGCTCCTTTACCCCCTTCCCCCACCCCCTGTACACACCTGAATCAACATCAGACAGAGAAGCCAGAGGGGTTAACTGTCACACGGTAGAATATCAGACACCACATTTTGCGTGTGTCTCTCTCTGTATATATAGCCTAGGTCAGTTCTTACTGGTAGGCCTACATAAAGTTTGTGCATGCAACCAGCCTATCGCTCAAAAGCGGCACCAACACCATCTGTGACGTATGGTGTACCTGCTGGGGGAAAGCCATCCATTATGGAATAGTCTTTTCTGATGTTTTACATACACATGAAAAGCAGCCTAATTAGAGAAATGACGATTGAGTTTCAAACGAAACACTACAAATTTACAAAACTCTGGACCCCTTAAAATTCTGTCATCCACTGTTACAAAAAAAAATAAATAAAATAATAATAATAATAATAATAATAAATTAAATCCCATATTATCTCCTTGGAGGATGATATGACATAATCGTTCTGACAAAATAAAAAATGAAATGAAATAAATAAAATCAAAATCCCATATTATCTCCTTGGAGGATGATATGACATAATCATTCTGACAAAATAAAATCACGTACAATGAACTTGATAATGCATTGGATTTGCTGGTATATCATGCTGAAATGTGCAGTTTTATACAAAAGCAACATCAACAGCATGAAAATCAGGAAGTTTTTTGTTGTTGTTATATTTCAGTTTCAACGTGACGTGACTGCAGACGGAAACTGAAACATATTTTTAAAGTAATTTTAATTCACTCAGCCGATTAACGTTGACAAACAAATTACAAGACAAAACGTGACGCATTTCTGCCTCTTGGGCCTTCTTCAGGCAAGAGAAACAACATCCAGGACGATGAAAACAAAGAACGAGTAATCACTTATTTTTTTCGAATTCAAGTCCTGAATGGTGTTTATCTTGCCTGAAGAAGACCTATGAGGTCGAAATGCGTCGTGTGTTGTCTTGTGATTTTGTTAGTTACTTTAAACTAATTTAATTTTTTTCCTTCATCGGTAAGTGGTAAAGAAATAATTATGGCAATAAACTTTTTTTAAAAAGCATAGACGACACCGCTTAAGGGAAAACAATCTCTATACATTCATGATCCTGTTTGGGTAAAAGGTATTCATATATGTATGAATCGATGAGAGAGAGAGAAAGAGAGTGTGTGTGTGTGTGTGTGTGTGTGTGTGTGTGTGTGTGTGTGTGTGTGTGTGTGGTGCGTGCGTGCGTGCGTGTGTGTGTGTGTGTGTGTGTGTGTGTGTGTGTGTGTGTGTGTGTGTGTGTGTGTGTGAGTGCGTGCGTGCATGCGTGTGTGACACTATCGGATTTCAGATGTTCTATATTCAACATAATGTGCTGTTGTTTTCCATCTCGTCGATGTCAGTAAACAAAAGAAAAATACCAGAGACATAAAATGCTTTTGGATTCTGAAAAAAGGACAGGTAAGAACGACAGGAACTCAGCATTCCAGAACTTGGAAGCTGATGCTACATGTGACGCTTTAAGACTTTTTCATAGTGTCAGCAGCACATTCACCCATTACATCTTTGGCTTACCTCTTGCCCGTGTCTGACCATGCTGTTGTCTCATCAGATGTTATGAGTCAACAGGAATAATCTTCCAGGGGTGAACTATCACAGTTTGGCAAAGCTTAATTTTCCGCTATGATGTTGAGTTCCGAATGACCCTCCGGTCCATATTCGGCGACTTTCCCCTTTCCCATGTCGGACTTAAAATCGATCCATGCGCACGTTTTTAGAAACTCGATGCTACTACACAGCAATCCATCTAATGTTGTCATAGAAAGAACACGGTAAAAATAGCCGTTAACGAGATCATACGAACGGTAGTGTATGTCATAGATTATGCCAAATGCAAACGGAACATAACCACGTGCAACATTGCTCACCCCTCTGTGGACCACTGACGATAAGGACTTTAACCATTGCTTGGGTTAGGGAAGTTGTGAGGACAGCGCTTATCTCCCATTTTAGATCTCTCTCTCTCTCTCTCTCTCTCTCTCTCTCTCTTTTCTCTCTCTCTCTCTCTCTCTCTCTCTCTCCATGTTATTGACTGTCTGTGTCTATGTCTGTCTTCCTTTGTCTAGGTCTCTGTCAGTCTGTCTACCATTTTGTTTGTTCTCTGTTTCTCGTTCTCCTTCTCTTGCCTATTGGTCTTCCTTGTGTGTGTGTGTGTGTGTGTGTGTGTGTGTGTGTGTGTGTGTGTGTGTGTGTGTGTGTGTGTTGTGCGTGGCGTGCGTGCGTGCGTGCGTGCGTCGTGTGGTGCGTGTGTGTGTGTGTTCCCCCCCCCCTCTCTGTATGAGTTTGTGCGCACACCACGCACGCACCCACATGCATTAGCGTGTGCATTCCCATAAACACAGTTGTAGCCCATCTTGTATTGCACACACGCGTATGCTCATGGGAATATATGCTGTCCCAGAAGAGATTCTGGGAGGTGCGGTTCAGGGGACTGGTGTGCCTTTCAGTTTAAACTGCGTCCTGCCTTCTAGAAAATCTGTGATCTTAGTGTTCTCTTCTCTGTCACTGTTCTCGACTTTGCGGTCTTGTTTTCTGGCTTTCTGAGTTGTTGTCTACTAATTTTTAGTTTTTCTTTTTTTTCCCCTTGCAGCGATGGTTCTCTTTTCCTTTTTGAAACCGTTTACATAAAAATATAATACATCATTCAATTTATTCACGTGCACCATTAAGTAAAGACTATAATATCATTCTTTAGTAATTCCATACACAGCATTGTCAAAATCTATTTGATATAGCAGTCATTCATTACAGAGAATAACAAAAGGAAATTCCCATGAAACTGCAGGGGTATTTGATGCTGAGTAGAAAATAGAGCAACAACAAACAAACAAACAAACAGAAATTAAAGAAAAAAATAATAACATCAAAGGTATAAAAAAAAAAACAACAACAAACAAACAAACAAACAAACAAACAAAAAACAACTCTTGACATAAAACAGTAAGTATTGTCTATGGGTGGAGAGGAGTTGACGGAAAGGGGGAGGAGCGGTTGGAAGTGTGTAGGGGAAAGGGGTGGGGGGAGAGGGGTGGGGGGGGGGTAAAGAATGAGGAATAAAGAGAAAAGGAAAGGTCACATACCGCTTTTACAAATCCAAACATATTTGATCCACGCTCAACTGCAGGAGCATTAGAATGCTTTTTGTATAATAATGTGTACAGTTTTGTTAGCTACTGTGACAGAAGAACACGCTAATAAGAATGAAAATATTAGTAGTATTAACGGCTAATTTTTTTACTGCGACGTACTGTAGTGTCTAATCTGCGCACAGTGTGCTATATGGTAACCAGTTTTTAATAAAATCATGATAGCGCATTTCCATTATATGTGCATGCTTTTCTATTTGGTATCTATGTATAAGTTCGCATGTAAATTCAGACAGTCTTGGTATTGCACTAATAATTCTACTTTTATAGACGAAAAACTTAGCCCATAGTAAAATAAGATACAAAAATTTGGTCTGTTTTTGTTTTTTCGTCGGTTTCGAACAAGATCAGCTCGACATTCAGTGACAATCTGAAACAATGTTCACATTTCTGTTTCAAATATCTTTCCAATTCCTTCCAGAATTCTTGTGTTATTGGACAATACCACAAATAGTGATGAATTGTGTCTCTTTCATTTTTGCAAAAACTGCATTTGTCACTGTGTGTGAGACCCATTCCTTTTAGAAGTATATTTGATACCAAAACTCTGTGGCAGAGTTTCAGTTGAAACCATCTAAATTTTATTTCTTTGATTTTTCGGACATGTTTTAATACAGTTTCCCAGTCTATCGCTGTTTGTAACTTTATTTCCCATTTTGCAAAAGACTCTATATTGATTACATCTATTTTATCCAGGAGCAAATTGTAGTAAATTTTTGATCCTTTGACAACACTTGTTATAATTTTCAAAACTTTGCTTTTATCATTCTTGACACTGTTTTCAAATGTTATGTTTCTTTTTCTAGCGTATTCTGTTATAGCCTGGACGCAGCCTAAATAATGGAGGTAATTCACCTGCTCTCTAACTTTGTTGAAAAACTTTTGTAACTTAAAAAAGTGCCATTTTCATCCATCATATCTCCCACATGAATTATATCTTTGTCAAACCATGACTTGAAATAAAAATGAGTTTTATCAATTTTGAATTTATCGTTATAAAAAATAGGTTCTGCTGCAATCTCCTCAGTATTCACTAAATCCGTTTGTATGTTCACAGTGTCATAAGATTTAAATACATCCTTCCAAAACTGGTTACACCTACTCTGTAAATACTTCTTTGACCCAAAATAATTTAGATTGTTTACTTCTGGACAGAGCGTTACTAAAACTGTCTTCCACTTTGAGCTCTTAATAATTAATTTTCTAATCCATGATAGTTTTAAAGCTTGCATAAAGGCATGAATGTCTGGCAAACCTATACCTCCGTTTTCAACATTATGAATTGCATACTTTCGTTTAATTTTGTCAGGTTTTTTGTCCCATACAAATTAAAAACACATCTTTTGCAGATGTTTTATGTCACTCTCAGGGGGGTTTTGGAGTAACATCCACAGGTATACAAGTTTAGACAAAATAAGAGATTTTAATACTGCAACCTTACCAAGAGGAGTACACGTACGTTTTGTCCAAATTTTAAACAAGTTTCGAACTCCTGTAAACTTATCTGGCATATTTATTTCTGTTAGTTTTGATAGATCAGTTGTCAACCAAATTCCTAGAAGTTTGAATTTTATAGGGTTCCATATCATGTGCTTTTCAGCCAAATGTACAGTTTGTGAGCCTTTCTTTTGCCCTAGCCATACGTTGCAGGTTTTTTCAAAATTTAATTTAAGACCTGAAATGCCTTCAAATTCTTCTATTGCGTTGAACAGTTTTTCATATGACTTTTTTTTTATCCCCTCCTATGTAAACGACGTGTCGTCTGCAAACTGGTTTATTTTAAATTCTGTGTCAGATATTTTTATTCCCTTAATTTCGTCATCTTATCTTATTTTGCTTGCTAGTAATTCAACACATAACACAAAGAGATATGGCGATATAGGATCACCTTGGCGACATCCTCTCTTAATGGGAAAACTCTGAGATATCTTTCCATTAACGATTACATGAGCTTTAATATTTTTTGTAAAAAGTGCATATCCATTTACTCGTATCCTTTCCAAAGCCACAGTAACTGATAACTTTTTCCAAATAGACCCAGTTGATGGAGTCGAAAGTCTTCTCAAAGTCGACTGAGACCAGTAACCCAGGCAGATTTTTGTTTTCTAAGTAATGCATCATGTCATACAATAGTCTTAAACTATCCCCAATATACCTCCCTGAAATGAACCTTGTCTGATCTTCGTGAATTAGTTTAGGTAGGACTGTTTTAATTCTATTAGCTATGTAGGTTGATCCTATTTTATAAGTAACATTTAACAGTGAGATTGGTCTCCAGTTTTGTATATATTCCTTGGGTTTGTCTCCCTTGGGTAAACATATTATTATACCTTTTGTTTGAGTTACTGACATTTCTCCTTTATAAAAGCCTTCATTTAGAGAATGGATGACAAAATCTCCCAGCTGTTTCCAAAAAAAATGTAAAGAAATTAACTGTAAATCCATCCGTGCCTGGGCTTTTGTCATTTTGCATATTTTTCAATGCTTCTGTTGCTTCTTCTTTTGTTATGAGACTTTCCAAGTTATCAGATTCGATTTTGCTTAATTTTGGTAATGTTTTTGTAAATGTGCCTATATCGGTATCCTGCAATTTCCGTTCTTTATACAGATCATGAAAAAAAGGATTTGGTCTCGTCTAACAAATCGGTTGTTTCCGTCAATACACGGCCATCTGCTGTTGTTAGTTTTAACATCTGTTTGCTAATAAAATGTCTTTTTTCAAGATTACAAAAATATTTATTTATTTCCTCCCCTTGTATTGCCCACCTAACCTTTGATCTTAACATTATCCCTTCCATTTTTGTTTTTCTAATCTCTACCAGCTGAGCCTTCTTCTCCTTTAGAGTTATTCTTTCAGCTTGGTTTCGATGATAACTTTAGTTTTTCTGTTTGATTCGATTACTTGTGTTTATTCTGAACCGTTCATTTCAGTCTCTTTTCTGGTTACAGTGTACTGTATGCAACTTGTGTGTGTGTGCGTGTGTGTGTGTGTTGGAGGGATGGTGTGTGTGTGTGTGTGTGTGTGTGTGTGTGTGTGTGTGTGTGTGTGTCTGTGGGTGTTGTGTGTGTGTGCACGTGTGCTCGCGCGCGCGTGCGTTTGTGTGTGTGTGTGTGTGTGTGTGTGTGTGTGTGTGTGTGTGTGATAGTCCGCGCCCATGCACGCACGTATATGCGTTAGCATGTGCATTCCTATAAACGCAAATGCAGCCCATCCCGTATTGTGCATACGCGTACGCATATAGGAACACATACTGTCCCAGAAGAGATTCTGGGAGGTGGACGTAAGGGGGTGTCTTTCAGTCTCAGCTGTATCCTGCCTTCTAGAAATTCTGTGCTCTTAATGTTCTCTTCTCTGTAGTCTTTGCGGTTTTGTTTTGTCGCTTTCTGAATTGTCGTCTTCTTATTTTCAGTTTTTGAGATTCGTTTACTTGTGTTTATTCTGAAACGTTCTTTTTAGTCTCTTTTCTGGTGACAGTGTACTGTATGCAACGTGTGTGTGTGTGTGTGTGTGTGTGTGTGTGTGTGTGTGTGTGTGTGTGTGTGTGTTGTATGGTGTTTTATATATAAAGGAAGAGTCTTTGGACCGAAATATAGGACGAAATAAAAGGAGTCTACCAAGTGGTTCTGTGGTCCATTTTTTCCTTCTTTATATATATATATATATATATATATATATACATACATACAATAAACTAATAAATTCCAAGGATAAGCACCGAGCACCATTCCAGCAACTTACAGAGCACCTTGGTGTTGTAATGACTGCAAGATATATCAATTATAAACAAAGCTTGCTCTTATGTCTTCGATTGAAGAAATGGGGGGATATAAGCATTCATATCTGCAGTGGTAGATAATTCTGCCTAACTAACAGTATGTGCTTGAGTGGGTGAATGGGGAATAATAAATGCTTCTCAAAATGAGCCTTCAGCAAGCTTATAGTCTCCAAGGGGGAGACAATCTCCAATGGGGAGGAAACTCACTAACATATAACCCCTGGTCAGATACCGGTATTTTGAAACCTGATTGTTTCTCCTCAGTGACCGCGGAAAGTGGTAACTTGACTTCTCTGCCTTTTCGGTTTTAAGAAGAATGCTATCCCAGAAAAAAGGCTGGTGTGCAATACCGTAGTATGTTTGTTGAGTTTTCCTAAGAAGCCACCTAAGAAGCAAAACAAAATCATGAAAGAGTAAAACAAGCTACGTTTTCTTGTGAAAAGTAGAAAATATGAAAAGATATCCTCTTAAGACACAAGTGCTGAGGGCCAGTTCTTGGAATGAATCTGCAAGGGACTAAATTACAATAAACTAATAAATTCCAAGGATAAGTACCGAGCACCATTCCAGCAACTTACAGAGCACCAGGAGGAGTGTTTGTTCAATGTCATGGTTAATAACGTGTGTGTCCCCCGTTATTGGCAAGGCATTCAAGGCAGCGTTGTTGCATGGTGTTCACCAGTGTGTGCAGAAAGGCCTGGGGGACAGCAGCCCACTCCTGCTGGAGTGACTCAAACAGCTGACCCAGGTTAACAGGAGGAGGACGACGCTGCTGCAGTCTCCGGCCCAGATCATCCCAAAGATGTTCGATGGGGTTCAGGTCTGGGCTGTTTGCAGGCCACTGCATTCTGTTGACACCAGCAGCTTGGAGAAACATGTTTACTGCTCTGGTGCGATGGGGCCGTGCATTGTCGTCTTGAAAGACTGCCTGAGGTCCAAGCTGTTGAAGGGCTGGCAGCACCAGGGGTTGCAAAATGTCTGTTTGGTAGCGAACACCATTCAAGTTCCCTGCCACATTGTAGAGAACCGTTCTGTAGCGTGTGCTTATGCCGCCCCAAATCATAACGGATCCCCCACCATAGCAGTTCCTTTCCAGGACAGCTTCTTCTGCAAAACGCTCCCCACAGTGTCTCCAGGCCCTGTTCCATCTATCGGTGGGATCCAGGCAGAACCGCGACTCGTCTGTAAACATCACGTTAGCACTGTTCATGTGTCCATCTCATGTGCTGCGTGCACCATACTCGGCGTACTGCTCTGTGGGCATCAGTCAAACGAGGTCTTATGGCTGGTCGTCGAGCACGGATGTTAGCGGCATGTAGGCGGTTTCATATGGTCTGATCACTGACAACAAACAGTGTTGGTGGCATCTCTAAGGCGACATCTGATGTTGTTTGCACTTGCTGTTCTTTCTTGTGTGGCCTGCCTTTCAATGTATCGGTCCTCTCGTGGTGTTGTTATTCTGGGTTGACCAGAGCGTGATCGTTCTTGCACTCTTCCTGTGTCTTGAAAGCGTTGCCTTAGTCTGATAACAACAGAGTGTGATACCCCAAGTCTCCGTGCCACTTCCCCGACTGCAACTCCTTCTTGGAGCCATCCTATTGCTCTTCCTCGATCCAGCTCGTTCAGTCTTCGACGTGGAGGCATGCTGTTGCATTGCAATTTTCGCCAGTACAGTGGCTTTTAAAGACATTTGGTTGAGCATACTTCATGACCTACAGCCTGATTTAGCTCGTGCTTCACATGATTTTGATTCAGCACATGCTCCTTGGATCCCAAGCACATCAGAAATTCACCCCAATTTGTTCCAAAAATGACAAGTCGCGACACGTGTTTTTCAAGGCGCATGAGAAATGTGTGCCACAAAATTGCAGTTGCTGCATTCACTATCAATTTGTACGTGTGGTTCAATTTGTTTGGACCACAAAGGTGGTACAATTGAATTTTTGTTAATTTTTAAAAGTTTTTGTGCATTCTCTATGTTGATCCTTAACTTTTTTGAACAGTATAATATATAATATAATGCTGTACAATTATGTAGTGGGGGGAAAACAAGTGCAGGTTAACAATTCTTCCATCATTATAGTAATGACTTGGCAAAGATTTGACATCTGAAAAAAAGGTTGAAGATGAAGAAAGTGGGAAAATGTATAGTATATGTAAATGAAAAACCTTCACTAGCTGCATGAGGGAGCCATTGCAATCCCTCTCGATGGCAGATCTATATGTATCGCCTGCTCCTAGGCCTCTCGTCCGCTGGATCGGACTCATCAGGGAGACACGGCTGATTGTGTCTGTGCTCTTGGCGTCAAATAGAGACTCACCAAAGTCCGTAATTCTGTGGTGTTCTCACCACCAAGTGTTCAAAAAAGAATCCAACAGAACCCCCAAAGCAGCCAGCGAAAGGTAGTAGAATAAAACAAAACGAAAGTGTGGAGAGGAAAAAAGTTGCTGAAAAACTAAAAACATTATGCAAACAGTAAAAAATGTAGGGGACGATCTTTGAGCCTATGCTTGAGGATCCATTTAAGGATGCAAGGGAGATAAATATATAAAATATATATATTTTTGTATATATATATATATTATTGTGTGTGTGTGTGTGTGTGTGTGTGTGTGTGTTGTGTGTGTGTGTGTGTAACGCTGTCCAGAGTGGACACTGGCTGACCATTCTGCAGTGTCTATGTGCCTACAAGGCTTTCTACAGGTTTCTTTTGTACAAAATGTTTCTGGTTATTCATCATCATGTTATGCACTGATTGCTGTAAAGTAGGGGCGAGACATTAAGGCGAATTCTTGGTGCCCTCAAAGCAGTCTAGTTTTAGATTGGGCTGATTTACCAAGCTGTGAATTATCTTTTTTCCACAGTGGTATGTCTCTTACTACCAGCCTAGAAATGGCCCCGAGTCGTTTGCTGAATTACAATACGACCGAATTTGAATCTAGTTTTGTGCGTGATTGCACGGTTTATATGATTACTTTAGTTTGAAATAAGACAGCGGTCGAAGCATCATACGCATAACCTTCTAAGGTAGATAAGTCATGAAAATGGCCACTTCATCTGTTGTCCAGCTACGTCCCTTTGATAATGTGCCGCATGAATGATTGCTTTCTATGAAGATTATTGCGCTTCAGACAGCAAGATCCATTATGGGTTTTGTTTCTGCTACATTTCCAGGGACCGCAGTCCAATATCAGGGGATTTACAAGATTGTGGTCAAGGAAAAAAAGTCATCAATGAGCCATCAGAATTACATTCTCTTTATATATATATCTCTATATATTTTTTTCCTTTTTTTTTGTTTGTTTTGTTTTAAAGAGATGTAACATCATTGTTTTGGTATCAGTTTTATTACACTTTAATAAAAGCACAAAATTCTCTCTCTCTCTCTCTCTCTCCTCTCTCTCTCTCTCTCTCTCTCTCTCTCTCTCTCTCTCTCTCTGATATCAGTTATATCACACATTAAAGAAAACACAAAATTATAGACCCCATCTCTCTCTCTCTCTCTTTCCCTCTGTCTGTCTGTCTGTCTGTCTCTCTCTCTCTCTCTCTCCTCAAACCTGCTTGCCTGCCGAGTGGTCGCTTTCATTTGTTGTCCACGAAAATGGTCAAATTTACCAGTATGTAGGCGGTGTACCGTATTGATATTTTTCATGAAGGTGTGTGAAGGTGATGTGAATAGAATGGTGCAAAACTTCGGATGTGATTAACGAGGATTGTTTCTTAATTACCGATTTAATAATTTACTAAGAGTAAAGAACAAGTTGAAAAAAAAAAAGTGAACCGTGTTTACAAGTCCTACGGTGGGCGTGAAGGTCATTTGAATTGCACGTGCTGCGGAGACAATTGTGTGCGTGCAATGTTGATCGCCAGTGAGAGCCGTCGTAACCTGGTCATGAAGTGCTGAGTTCTTTCGCCCTGTGCCCCGTGTCCGAGTGGGACTGGACTATGTTGTCATGATTATATCTAATTAAATTATCATGACTGGCTCACCACAGCTCAGGTGTAATAAACTACAGCCCACACTTGACTGCATTCAGAAAAGGTCTTCCTGTTTTCAACATGAACTTCTAGTGTGGAGAAACGCCCTGTTTTATTGCTATTCAGCCATTATTAATGACTCCATTGTAACAGAATTCAGTGACTATGACAGTGATGGAAATCTTGTCAGTCTGCCACGCTGGATAAGCGATACCACACCACCATGTCTGGCAAAGTCTGTTCTACGTCTGTATTACCAGAACAGCAAACGCATTACCGTGACTCTCTATTTCACCACACAGAAAAACGGAACTTTGCTGTGTCAAGGAGCCAACTGTATCAAATGGGACAGGGAAGAATGTGAAGCCTTGAAAAACGACATCGCGACACATTGCGTGGATGAAGACACAAGTACGTTAAGGAAAGTCCTCACATCAATTCCACTGATTTTCTTGGCAGATGACCATGACATTCATTTTGCATCACCCGTGTGCATTGATGACGCAGTCAAAGTCCCTCTCCCCCTTCTACTCCCTCATCCCCAGAAAAGTTAAATGCATCTGACTACTGTGTGAGTGACCTCTTGTCTGATTCACCTTCTTCAGATGAAATTCTCACTCGGTCAACAGTACATGGAAAAGACAGGCAAACATGTGCAATAGCACACTCAAACACACACACAAAAAGCAGTCAGTCTACTCCAAAGACAAGAAAACATAAACGAAAAGAATCCGTAGACGAGCACTCTGCTTCATTAAGCCCGCAGACAGTTCTGTGCATGACAAACTGACTAGCATTGAAACCACTCTTGATGATTTACTTATCCAACAGAAAGAACTTACGGACCAGTTTGTATCAAAGCTTGAAGATTCCAAAACTGCTATCAAAAATGAACTTAAGCTCCATTTTGATAACAAAACAAAGTCATTGGATTCACACATTCATGCTCTTGAAGCTTCCATTTCAAAACTAGACACGACCATTCAAAGTCTATCAAATGAAAATCATTCGTTAAAAACTCAAGTTGGCACTCCTTATTCTGATATTAAGCGATTAGCTAAGAAAACTAAGTCCATGAGTGTTTGTATCCAGTGTGATCTTAATGATGTTAACTATCCAAATGGCACTGCAAGGATAAGTGTTTCTACCCAGTATGACCCGTCTGATGTTGACTCTCCAGCAAACGCTGTGCTGTCAGAAAATATGTCCACTCACTGTGATGCTGAGATTGTGAAATGTCCCAACCCCAGTGTACAGGTACAACAGAACACAGCGTCTTTTCCTGTAGACACTGACTTATCTCCTGTTTCCTCCCCCAACACACTCAGTGCTACAGCCCTTTCTCCTGGTTTTACTAACATTGATATGGATAGTCTTCCAAAATGAAGTCTCCAAAAAATGTGTTAAATCGAAATCATATTGTCAATGATTCCCATTCCAGTCCTTCATTTCCATCGACAGTCTTGATGCCTAACTTACCAGTCCATAATCCTTTTGAGGTCCTAGCCAGTGAAGACCCATTAGCTAATGCTGTAAAGAGCCAGCAGTCTCTGGCAAAAATAGAAGATAACGTTGAAGGCTTTTCACAGATACAGGGTTCTGTACAAAATGCAAGTTCAGATGAACCAACGAAATCTCCGCAACAGATTCTGGCTCGCATTAAAATTCCAAACAGAACTTCATCCCTACTGATAGGCGATTCAGTCATCAGATACATAAACCCAAAGAGACTTCAGACCAACACAGACCCCTTATTTAAGATCTGTATACCAGGCCTTAAAGTTCAGGACATGATTCAGTGGTTAAAAGACACAGAGAAACAAGAACACATTAAGACTCTCATTCTTCATGTTGGAGTAAATGATTGTCCTGGTGGTCCTATTACTATCCAGGTATGGCGTGAACTCATTGAGCTGTGTCAGACTTCTTTTCCTGCTGCTTATATTGCTCTGAGCTCTATCATTCCTGCCCAAGGCCGACACCAGCTGAATAACAGCATAGTGCCATCCAACAAAAACATGTACTCGGCCTGTACAAGCATGAAAGTCGATCTGGTCGACAATCACGATGCCTTTGTGGCCAGAAGTGGTGCCCCACGAAAAGTGGCATACAGTGATGCCACTCACCCCAATCAGAAAGGGACAGCGTCTCTGGCTGTAAATTTCAGAAAAGTCCTTCCACAGTCCATTCAATCGGGAGTTCAAGACTTTTCTCAGAGTGTAAAGTTCTCCGATGGTTACTCTGAGATTTATCAGCGACAACCACACCATGTGGCTAACAATGGTAACATGGTGAGAACCACTCCCAATTACTTCGAAACAGTGTCAGATGCTCTGCATTGGCCCCAATTCAGGCACCCTAGGAATATGCGTGTCCATCCATTGTACTCCTCCTCCCATTTCCCCATGTTACCCTCCCACCCTAATGGCCAGATAATCTCTGACAGGTTGGCATCTAACAGGATGTCCCAGGACAGGATAGGCCCTGACAGGATAGCCCCTGACCTTGTAGGTCCTCCTCATGAAAGTAATCCTCCAGAGAGAACGAGAGAGGTCTCAGATATGTCCGCTTGTTTGCCCAAAGGTAGCCAGTTGTCAGAAAGAGGAAATCCCAATGCCCTTTTTGAAGTTCCAACCTCTTCGCTTTCCTTTTCACGTTCCTTTGATAGGCAAAATCAATTGGCTTCTTACCCCCCCCCCCCCCCCCCCCTCAATTCTTCCGATCCCCATCTCCACCACTTGCAATGGTTGCCAGATATGGCCCACTATCCAGGACAGTCCCATGGAGGAAATTCTATGAATCCTATTTCCTCGCCTATGTGGCCTCAGTCCCCTTATAATCATAAGGACTGGCCCCAACCTTACAACCCTGTTGATCAGAATGCCCAACAAAATCTGAACATGGCATCACAGCTGGCTTACCAAAAAACAAAATCAGCATGGTAGTTGTAAACTATTCTCTATGGATATTGTTAAACCAGTTTAAACGTATAGGTCTTTGATGTTCATGTGGTGGGTGAAGAAAAAAAAAGGGAAAAAATGTGTGCTTTTCTTCCCTTTTTATCACAGTACATGTATGTCATTAACTGCTTGTGTTTTGTTTTAAGGCTGTGTTCATGTCATCACAGTCATGTCGGCATTGAACTGTCTCCCTCGGACCGGACCGGGACTATTGTGATTGGATTCTTGCCTTTTTCTAGTTATTGAGGATTTTGGCAGTCAGTCTAAAATAACTTGTTCGTTGACTTGATGAGTTACCATAATAGATTTATTTTTCGCATTCTTTTTCATTGCCATAAATGTACTTTGCATGCTTGGAGCTCTAGTGTGACTTTTGCCAATTCGTTTGTTTTGATTGTTGTTTTCTTTTGGATTGTAAATCGAATTTCACTGATCTAGTACCTGTGGCAAATTGTTTTCTCGTCTAAAATGTCGACTGTACATGATTGGCCAAGTAAAGAGGGTCTTAGAATAGGCTACTTAAATAGTAATCATATACTTAACAAGCGTGATGAACTTTCCTCCATCTTATTTAATTCTGGAAAGCAATTCCATATATTTTGCTGTGCTGAAACAAGACTAACAAATCATATATCTGATTCTGAGCTTTCAATACCAGGGTACCATCACATTCGCCTTGACCCAGTAGGTCCTTTACAAACAGATTTGATACTTTATTCTAGTCTTTCTCTAACTTATCAACGTGTAACAGCTTTCGAAAGTCAAGGCGTTGAGTCGATTTGGATTGAAGTTAAGATTAAAAATAACAAACCCTTACTTATTGGATTTCTGTATAGGAACCCAGCGGAACATGTCAATTGGTATGATAAATTTAACAACATGATGGAAGACGTTTCACTCACAAATTACGAAGTCGTCCTCTTAGGAGACTTTAATATAGATCTTTGTTAAAGTAATCCCCAATGGAATCAACTTTTCGTAAATTTTGGGCTGTCACAATTAGTTAATTCTCCTACCCGCATTACTTCTACATCGGATACTTTAATAGATCATATCTATGTTAACCAACTACAAAATATTATTGAAATATGCACCCCCTACTGTGGTTGTAGTGATCATTTACCCATATGTGTAACTTGGTTTAAAAAGAATATAAAAATTCCTAAACCTGGACATAAAACTGTTACATATAGATCTTTTAGCAGTTTTGATAAGAATGCTTTCCTTAAAGATTTAGCAGAATCACAATTATCCTTTATTTATCAGTATAATTACCAGTATACAGACCCTGACCAAGCTTTTGAACTCTGGCACAAAATGTTCATTGATATATACAATAAACATGCCCCATTTGTCACCAAAAGGGTCAGATATTCACCCAAACCCCCGTGGCTGTCTAAAGAAATTGAAGAAGCCATACATATAAGGAATAATCTCTTGAAAACTAAACAATGTGAAGAATATAAGAAACAAAGAAACAATGTTACATCTATGTTGCGATATTCCAAAAGGAATTATTTCAAAACCTTAATCTTCAGCTGTCCCCAGAATAATTCCAAACCTATTTGGAAAGCCATAAATATTCTTACCAATAAATGTATTGACAAGGCAACTGTTATTCTTAAGGAAATGTCTGCCGAGATTCTAAACAAACATTTTTGTAATATAGCTGATATCACAATAAAAAAAAAAGACAAATCAGACAATAATGATTTGAAACTTCTCTCTGACTTCTGTAACTCTAAATCAATAGAAAGGGAATTAATCATTCCTCCAGTATCTCTATATGATGTTTATTTTTCTCTTATACATATGAAGCAAAATGGAACTAGAGGTAGATGGTATCATTTTAAAACTAAGTGCCCCAATTATTTCTGATTCACTTACGTATTTATACAATTTGTGTTTAAATAAATGTCATTTTCCTAATATTTTTAAGAAAGCTAAAGTCATACTTCTTTTTAAATCTGGAAATAAAATGGACCCCTCAAACTACAGACCAGTTTCTGTCATTTCTCTTCTATCTAAACCTCTCATAAAGCACATCCATAAACATTTGTCTTCCCATTTCTTTAAATATAATCTAATCCATCCCAGCCAATCTGGATTTCGATCGAATCACTCTTGTCATACTGCACTAATAAACTTAGTTGATCAATGGCTAGCGGCTATCAATAATTTAGAAATCACTGGAGTCCTCTTTGTTGATTTCTGTAAAGCCTTTGATGTCATAAATCATCATCTATTATTACGTTAACTGGCTCTGTACAAAATCGCTGACCCTGTTCTTTCTCTCATTAAGTCATTCCTCACTAATCGACAACAATCAGTTCTCATTAACAACACTCAGTCCAGTTGTTTACCCCTAAAATTTGGTGTACCACAAGGGTCAGTACTTGGTCCCCTTCTTTTTTTAGTCTATATAAACGATCTCCCTCTGCATATTAAAGACTCATCTCAACTTTTTGCAGATGACACATCAATTAATTCAAAACATACTGATTTGAAACACTTATCGGATAACCTGCAAGAAAATGTAACTCGACTAATTAACTGGACAGAATTGAATCACGTGTCCTTAAATGATCAAAAAACAACGTACATGCTTATTACTTCTCGTCAAAAAAGACAAAATTTAAGTACTCCAATGCCCCTATATTTATTAATAACAACAAGCTAGAAGACGTTAGTACTCATAAAGTGTTAGGAATCACTATTGACAATAATCTTTCCTGGTCGCCACATGTTTCCAACTTAAGCAAACGAGTTTCTCAGAAAATTTTTCAGCTTTCTAAATTAAAAAAATTCCTAGATATAAACTCTCGTAAACATTTCTATCATGGATATATCCAGTCCTACATTGACTATTCTTCTACTCTCTATGATTCTTGCAGTGCAATCACGTTAAAACCGTTGCGTAGGGCCCATAAGCGGGCTATCAAAACAGTACTTCAAAAAACATCAACATTAACTACTCAAGATTACCTCGAATTAGATATATTGCCCCTTTCTTATAAATTTGAATATAATAAAGCAATAATGATGTTCAGAATTATGAACCAATTAGCATCCTCAAATATATCTGCAAGATTTCCTATCAATCAATCAAGATATACTAATAACATAATCATACCGAAACCAAGAATCGATCTTTTTTAAAAGTAGCTTAGTTTACTCTGGTGGAACACTGGAATTCTATGTCAACATATGTTAAACAGAAGAAAAGCATTAATTGTTTAAAGTTGCGTATAAACGCCTTCTATTTGAACAATAATAATAACAATAATGAATACTTATATAGCGCCTATTCTCGGCTAGAGACCAAGCTCTAAGCGCTTTACAATCCACACTCGTTTACACAACGGGCTGCCTACCTGGTTAGTGCCGACTGAAGAGCTGCCAGCTGGCGCTTCATTCAGTCGTTTCCCGTGTCATACAGTCAATATCGTCCAATATCGTTCACTCAATATCCTTACTTCCTCCATTCTTTCAATTTCTCACGCAGGGTGCATGCTATGTGTAACGTGTCATCCATACCAACGGTCAAACTGGCCTTCTCTTCCGAAAGTTGGTGATGGGATTTACGTGTGTGCAAGATGTTATGCGTGCGTTCACACACGGAACCTCGGTTTATAGTCTCATTCGAAGGACTGTGTGGGGAATGGAGTCAGAACCAATGTTAACTCCGAGGGAAAAATCCCCCTGTACCGAAATTCGAACCCGTAACCTCAGGATCACGAGTCCGGCGCTCTACCAACTGAGCTATTCCGGCCCCGGAACAAATGAAAAACAAATTATTTTAACAGTTCCCTAGAACTCAGTCTGAGCTAATATCACAAGTATAAATGTCAGCAACTGTTGTTATTCAGAAATTGAACCCTGCATATTTTATCTTTTTACTTATTATTTCGTATGTATGTACTAATTTCCATTATCATTGGATCAATGTTTATTTTTTAAATTCACGGTTAAACTAGCATATGCTCTGTCTTATTCTTTTCTTTAATTGATCACCGAATTACCTCCTGTGGCCTTTGTCAGTCGTGTAAATAGTTGGCGTAGACTATATTGTATATTTATGTTTCTCATACTTTCTTCTTTCTTTCTTTCTTCTTCTTTCTTCTTCTTCTTCTTCTTCTTCTTCTTCTTCTTTGCTATACTTGTTACATATATAGACAATTTACTTTCTGCACTATTGTTGCGAATTTCTGTTTAGCCTCAGGGCTGAGTGTAAAAAAGCACGCTTGTATGCTTATCTCATATCCCTGAATAAACAATATTTCGTTCGTTCGCTCTCTCTCTCTCTCTCTCCTCTCTCTCTCTCTCTCTCTCTCCTCTCTCTCTCGTCTCTGTCCTATTGTGTGTGTGTGTGTGTGTGTGTGTGTGTGTGTGTGTGTGTGTGTGTGTGTGTGTGTGTGTGTGCGCGCGCGCGCGCGCGCGCCCCGAGTGTATGTAGTCCACCTAGTCATTTGAATGAGTTACTTGAAGTATTCAGATAAGAAATGTACTTGTTTCATATATGCTGAGGCTCACATTAACATCGAAGACAAAGCACATGAATAAGTGCAAACTGGACCTTTATTGAGTTTTATTTAATTATTTATTTATTTATCTAACTACTTATTTGTTTTTACTTTTTTGTTTACTTATTTATTTTTGTTTAGTTCTAAGCCTATTTTGTCGATTTATTTATATATTTTACAGCTATTCTTTACAGAAAGTTGACGATGAATCCAGTGAAGAATGTTTCAGGTTTGTTTGTTTGTTTGTTTGTTTTTTGAAGCGAGAGTCGAAGTGTTGTTCGTCTGCTTTGCTCCATAAGGTATTCCCAACCATGTCGGTATGGTTTGTAACAGATATGATAACATCTCAGGGTTGCAGACTCATGGCTTTCCAGTACGACAGGTGCGCCGATCTCTGCTGAGAACGAGCTCTTAGCTGCCCCGCTTTCTACAGTCTTTAAACGCCAGAACACTCAGCATATATATCCATCCCTTCTCGCCCCCCTCCCCCCACCCCCTCCTCCCTCCTCACCTCATACATAACCACACCCAACGTCGTCATATCTAAGCTCCAGCCACAAGGGCTTGCTGAGTATCTGTTACTATCAAGTCCCCACAGGACTCCTCCCTACGGGTCTGCTCTGTTGTGGCGTGGATGCTGCTGATTCCACTTGTTCTGCAGCTTGGCCTTAATGATGGTCCTGGATTCGGGTAGCTGGTAGATCTGTCCATCTGCTCCTTCGTAGTGCCGTCCTTTGCCAGGGAGTCAGCAGTCTCATTGCCGAGCATGTTGCAGTGGGAGGGAATCCTGCAAGATGGACAGGGCGTCAGTCAGGAAGACAATGTTGTGGCTGGCGTAGGGGCTGACCTCGATGTGAGCTTCTGCTGTTTTCAGGGCTTCTGGCATTATTCGTGACCCATAATGGACACAGCTACAAATTATCAGAAAGATCGGCCAAGTACTTTCTGAGATCTTCCATAAAGAAGAAAAACCGTTACAGGCCGTTACAGCAGGTAGTAGGCTATAACGGTAAACAAAATATTGGGCATCATTCGTGACCTATAATGAACATACCTGCTAATTGTCACAAAGATCGGCCGAGTACTTTCTGAGATATTCCATAAAGAAGAAAAACCGTTACAGGCCGCTACAGCCATTAGTAACGGACATAACGGAAAACTAAAACATCAGGCATCATCCGTGATCCATAATGAACATACCTACAAATTTCCGAAAAATCGGCCCAGTAGTTTTGTCTGGAGCGGGTGGAACACATTTTGACTTACGGACGGACAGACATATACACACAGACAGCATTTCTTCGTTCCAATTCTAAAGTACTCCCTGTTCTATAAGAACTGGAAGTACGAAAAACAAACCAACCAAAACTCCACCAATAAGAAAGAGAATGCTGGCAAAAAAAAAGGATTTCTTAAACTAGTCTGGTAAATGCCATCATACAATTTTGTAGCATGTTTTATGGAATGTTTTTACTCGCTTTTTATAGCATGTTGTGTGTCCACACACCAACATGTGTACACATATATACTATCCCCTGTTCTCTAAAGACTCAGTCGACGAAACTTCCGATGACTTCATCTAGCGTACATTTTTTTTCTTTCTTTTTATTCACTTTCAGATTCATCCAACAGAAAAATCTCTAACTGGCTAGTGATTATATTTGTAGCTATATGAAAAACAACATAGACACATAAAAATACACAGACTGATCCACACAGACAGTCAGACAGACAAATAGAAACACACACACACACACACACACACACACACACACACACACACACAACACACACACACACACACACATACATACACACACACACACACGATCAAACACTTACTCACGCACACAAAACACACATGTAAACAAAGATATGCCTGCATGTGCAAGTGCGAGCACATGCATATAAATCCATGCTCGCGCAAACGTTCTCTCTCTCTCTCTCTCTCTCTCTCTCTCTCTCTCTCTCTCCTCTCGATGCTTGTGTGTGTGTTGTGTGTGGTGTGTGTGTGTGTGTGTGTGTGTGTGTGTGTGGTGTGTGCGAGCCAGCGTTCGCGCGTGCATGTGTCCACGCGTGCGTGGGTACGTGTGAGACTGAGTGTGAATGAGAGAAAGAGAGAGAGAGAGAGAGAGAGAGAGAGAGAGAGAGAGAGAATGTGTGTGTGCGTGTGTGTGTGTGCATGTGTGTGTGTGTGTGCGTGTGTGTGTGTGTGTGTGGGGTGTGTGTTGTGTGTTGTGTGTGTGTGTGTGTGTGTGTGTGCACGCACGTGTGTATGTGTACGTTTGTATGTACATATGTGTGTGTGTTTGTGTGTGTGTGTGTTGTGTGTGGTGTGTGTGAGTGTGTGTGTGTGTGTGTGTGTGTGTGTGTGTGTGTGTGTGTGTGTGTGTGTGTGTGTGTGTGTGTGTGTGTGTGTGTGTGTGTGTGTGTGTGTGTGTGTGTGTGTTCGTCTGCGAGTGTTGTACATAAGTGTTTCTGTGTATACACCCACAGAAATAAATATGTACACACACACACACAACCACACCACACACACACACACACACACACACACACACAACAGACACACAGCTATAAACACACACAAACACACACACGCTCACACACACACACACACACACACACACACACACACACACACACACACACACACACACACACACACATTCACTCGCGAACGGACAATCACACAGACACACACAGACACACAGACGCACACACACACACACACACACACACACACAACACACACACACACACCCACACAGATAAATATGTGTGTGTGTGTGTGTGTGTGTGTGTGTGTGTGTGTGTGTGTGTGTGTGTGTGTGCGCGCGCGGTGTGTGTATATATATATATATATATTATTTATCTATATATCTATCTATCTATATCTGTATCTGCCTGTCTGTCTATCCATCTATCTATCGATCTATCTATTCATCTATCTAGGTGTGTGTGTGTGTGTGTGTGTGTGTGTGTGTGTGTGTGTGTGTGTGTGTGTGTGTGTGTGTGTGTGTGCTTGCGCACCTGCACGTGCATAGATATAGATACACATGTGTTTGCATATACGTGTACGTTTGCGTGTCTTTCCGCACCCCTCTCCCACACAGTCAGTCCGTATTAGTTGATTTCCATTGGAACGCGCATTGTTTAATGTGAAGACTTTCTTTTCGTGCCTGCAGCGATTAATCGATAGACAGTTGTTTTGTTCAGGATAATGATCTGTTGAAGTGTGGGCATTGTGGAGGAAAAAGGAGTGTGGAGAGATTCTTGTGTGTGTGTGTGTGTGTGTGTGTGTGTGTGTGTGTGTGTGTGTTGTGTGAGTGTGTGTGTGTGTGTGTGTGTGTGTGTGGTGGTGTGTGTGTGAGTGTGTGTGTGTGTGTGTGTGTGTGTGTGTGTGTGTGTGTGTGTGTGTGTGTGTGTGATGTGTGTGTGTGTGTGTGTGTGTGGTGTGTGTGTGTGTGTGTGTGTGTGTGTGTGTTCCAACCACCCATGTGAACCTATGTATGGTTTATCCCCCTTTTGTATATGTGAACACAATACAAGACATAAACACTCTCAGATCCATGGATTTAATTCCAGTGCTGGCTGGTTCTAGGCAATCATTTTTTCTGTGCCTCTGATTCTAGTTATAACAAAATTACACGCTGAATGGGATATTTTATGTTCGAACTTTTGAATAATATCAGCCAGTGCTTAAAACATAAGCTAGCAGAGTGCATACATATCAGATATCTGGCTGTCTTATCTCATACAAGATTATTTTG
The DNA here is from genome assembly GCA_033310375.1 of Conus canariensis. Classification (NCBI taxonomy): domain Eukaryota; kingdom Metazoa; phylum Mollusca; class Gastropoda; order Neogastropoda; family Conidae; genus Conus; species Conus canariensis. Next base: position 68,701 of record CM065747.1, read on the forward strand.
TGTTTTTGTAATACACCTGTACTTTTCAATGCAGTTAAATAACTTTTTCGTATTGTATGTAACCAGTATCCAGACCTAACGATTTAGCCCCACATCGTATAGTAGGCAGTGCGCTGAGAGAGAGAGAGAGAGAGAGAGAGAGAGAGAGAGAGAGAGAGAGAGAGAGAGAGAGAGAGAGAGAACAAGCGTACATCATCATATTTGTCCAATCTTGAAAGAACTGAATGGCGTCAAGCTTTGAAAACATAACTTCAAAATCTTGCCGTCAAATTGTAAATGCGACTGGCAACGTTACGATTCAAACTAGTCCATCAAATGGACGCTTAAACTCTGTGCGAAACTTGTCACTTGGAGACGGTTGTATCCATGTTGACTTCGATGAGCTGGGTTTCTTGCCATGGGACAACCCTGACAACATTGTCAGTGCGGACGTGGAAACCATCGTGCGTCGAATCAAAAACAACTTGCTTGTGCTGCTGTTTCTGATAGGGGGACCCGCCAACGTCATCAACATGGCGGTGTTTTTCAAACAGGGTTTGAAAGATCGTGTCCACCTGTGTCTCTTTGCCCTGGCTGTCGCTGATGAGCTGCATTTGATTACAGCCATGTTCAGCTATGGCGAACAGTTGTACATGCAGTTTACCACTAGACAAGGCTTCGGTCCCATCATGACGTATTTAGCCAATAAGAATCTGTTGGTGTTTTTAGCCAACAGTACGTTTCGCGTGTGCTGTCTGCAGTGATCGCCACAGAGAGGTGTCTCTGCGTCCTCGATCCACTCAAATTTCATCATCTGCTACGCACTAGAACGATGTTGGCCATTGTTATCATGGTCAATGTTGTGGTGTTTGGGCTTTTCTTTATCGTAGTCTACCGCTATCGTATCCAGTGCGTTTATGACCCAGTTTCCAAGGCCACTGAAATGACTGTTATCGATGGAAAGTTCTACAAAGCCCACAAAGCGTTGATTGACCATCTTGACAGTTTTGTGTTTGGGGTTGGACTGCACGGGATCGTCATTATTGTCGTGCTGACTACCACGATAATAACGGGTGTCAAACTGCGTCACGCTGTGACGTGGAGGTCCGGAACTTCGTCATCACTGTCACGAAGCGAAGTGGCGCTGACTAAGATGCTGGTGGCTAGCTCCATTCTGTTCATCGTGTGCGTGACCCCTGCAGCCATTAACCTCTTCAGTTGGCTCTTTTTTCCCGAGGTAAACTCTGGGCGGCGGCATCACAACTTCTACCTCACCGGTCAGTGGGTGGTGGAGATATTTCTATATATTAACGCCACATTCAATATCTTTTTATATTACACTATGGGGTCTCGCTACAGAAAAACGTTCTGGTCATTGTTCAGGTCAAAGTCATGTCAAGGGAAAGGATAAATGAAAGCTCCTGCTTTCTGACCGAATTGCAGCTGTTCTACAGAAAGTCCTGTGAAGACCCTATACACTGTCGACTTTAAACAGAATTTTCACATAATTTCAAAAGAGGTATGATCCCTTGCAAGTAAGAACAGCCAGTTGATGATATAACTGTGCAGATTACATTAAGTTTCATTGATTATAAATCCCTAGATTATAAGATAAATCATTATGGCTTATATTTGCACACAAAATACGAACAGGTAAGGGCAAACTGGCTGTCCTTGTCAACAGTCTGTCAAAAACTTTGTTATTTGTGATACAACAACTCTTCATATTTCAATAAAAATGTTTATAACTTACAAATGTGTTTTTCAGAGCCAAAGCATTGCGTGTGTCGGGTACTATTCCCGGTTCATCGAATCAAAAGGCATTTAAAAATCCATATTCTGCAACATTACAGGCATTCCATACATTTTTTTCACACAACATCTGAATAGGATATGGGATCCCACAAAGATTCGAGTTTATCTCCGATTTATGTGTTCGAAATAAAACAGATTTGATCTTCAGGATGATCTTAGGCAATAAATGTCGTATCCTATTTGCTATCCACCAAAACCATCCATTTTTTAAAATCTATTCAGGTCGTCACTTCAATTCAAGAAAATTTACCCTCATTCTGTACATAATTGTTTGAAGTCTGCATTTAGTCCTTTAATAACAAACAAACTTTTTTAAAACACAAACTCTGGGGGAAAAAACACTACTTCAATTGACAGAATCAGAGCTTTAATCATTCTTTCCTGCATTTTAAATCATGTGGTGTTTGCTTTAAAGAAATGTCTTTCACTCTGGTTAAAACAAAGGATAGCTTTACACAGTTTGATTTTTTTTTTCACTCTGGTTAAAACAAAGGATAGCTTTACACAGTTCAAAGTGTAGAGATTTGTCTTTTTTCCTCTTCTAGGACAAGACTCTTTTCACAATGAAATGACAACAATTAGGGGCCTGGCGTGGTCGGATGGGTTAAAATGCAGCAGGCACTGACCTTCCTGAAACTGAATCCAATTTTGCGTTATGACTGTATGATATGCATTGTACATTGACACCTTGCTCACAACAAGGTCACTGACTGAAACATCTTTTACACAACACAGGTATGATTCGACCTTCCAGGGATAAACTGTAGAACTAATCTAACAGCCCTGGTGTATGTAACTCCAAAGCAGCCGCCTATAACAGTTGGGTAACTTCATGACAGCAAGACAAAGCAACAGTTGAGACCCGTGGAGAGGCCTGCAGAAGAAGAAAAGCAGCAGACATGCACTTTTTGCATGGTTTTAGGGAATCTAGAGTCTGGGGAACATACAGCTGTGGGAACACGGATCTAGGGAGACACAGAGCCAGGGGAATGTACAGCTACGAGAACATGTATCCAGGGGGATATATTGGCAGTGGAACTTAGGCCTGGGGGAACACAGCGCCAGTTGAACGTACAGCTACGTGAACATGGATCCAGGGGGATATACTGGCAGTGGAACTTAGGCCTGGGGAACACAGAGCCAGGGGAACGTACAGCTACGAGAACATGGATCCAGGGGGATATACTGGCAGTGGAACTTAGGCCTGGGGGAACACAGAGCCAGGGGAACGTACAGCTACGTGAACATGGATCCAGGGGATATATTGGCAGTGGAACTTAGGCCTGGGGGAACACAGAGCCAGGGGAACGTACAGCTACGTGAACATGGATCCAGGGGGATATATTGGCAGTGGAACTTAGGCCTGGGGAACACAGAGCCAGGGGAACGTACAGCTACGTGAACATGGATCCAGGGGGATATATTGGTAGTGGAACGTAGGCCCGGGAGAACACAGAGCCAGGGGAACACAGAGCCGGGTGAACATAGAACAGGGGGCTGGGGGAACACGTAGGTGGGGCAACATGGACCTGGGGGAACATAGAGCTAGGCGAAAAAGACACGGTCCCCGTTGTTTACTACCTTTCCCATGTTATGTTTTCAACTGTGTCTGCAGGTTTGTCTGAAGACGAATCCATTACATTCTGGTGCCGATCCGTGAAAACGGATCCGGATCAAATGGCCGACTCAACATCTGTTCACATTCACTGATAAGAAGAAAAACAAGTTTCCACCGGACATGAACGCTGTAAAATTGGATGCATGATTCCTTAGGACCTGGCAGGGGTATGTGCTCACACAAGTGTCCATCTACCTTTCATCCTCATCATTTATTCTCACCTGCATAGTGTGAAGTACTAATTCACAACTACTGGCGTTCAGCGTCAACTAGCTAAAATGAAAGAAGAGAAGGATGTTAATCTACAAAGTTATGCAGATGTAGTGTCCACATTCTAAATGAGCAACAACAACAACAACAAAACAAACAAAAACGGGATTATACGTAATGTGTAATGGATTCAATTGAGTTCACGTGGTTTATAGCTCAGTCGACCGCGAGGATCCACATCAGAGCTGTTTAAATCCCGAAGACACGTTGGAATTAAGCAAATGTGAAAAATATATTGAAGAAGATTATGCTGAAAGGAGACTTGATTACAAATGTAAACCGCATTAACCGCAAGTTTGTATGAGAGAGAGAGAGAGAGAGAGAGAGAGAGAGAGAGGGGAGAGAGCAAAGTGCTCTTTTTTTAAATCAATTGTAGACTAGCTCCATAGTGTCTGGGTGGTATGACTGACGAAGGAACATCGGGTCATAGCCAGGTGAGGCGTGAACATTCAGCAAATAAAAGCCTTCTAAGGGACTCGACCCCACGACCTCCCAACCCGCTCTTTCTTGGCTCGAACCACTGTAGCACGGCGACTCGTCTTCTCTGCTGTGACCACTCGGGTGTCTTTGTGACACATAAATCATCCTGCACTTGAAATGCTGTGTACAGATCAAACACAACTGGAAGCACACTGGACTATTCTTACTCCGCAAAATGTCGCAATCGAACAATTTGTCACACACACAGCAATAAAACGTGGTCAGTGCCCCTTGTGAAATGTCACAATGCTTCAAAGCACAGCGAGTCCCCAAGACGGAGCAATAGCAAGTACGACAATACGCGGAGAGAGCCAGAACGATTTCTTACAATTTATAATAAAACGTTGGGAGAGTACCCATAATCGTCAAATTCATTTTTTAGAGGTAAACATATTCTCTCTCTCTCTCTCTCTCTCTCTCTCTCTCTCTCTCTCTCTCTATATATATATATATATATATATATATATATATATATATATATATATATATATCTGGGTACTCACTACAGACAAACGTTTTCGTCTAAATGAAAAAATAAAAAGGATGAAAGAAAGGAACATTTGGCATCAAAAGTTAAAAAATTAAATCTAGTTGCAAAGTGAGACGACTGCAGGCGGAAATCTAAACAAATCTTAAATAAATGTTAGCGAACCGCCAAGAGAAACGTGGACAAACGAGTCACAAGACATAACATGACGGGTTTCGACGTCTTAGGTCTTCTTCAGGCAAGACACAAACAAATAGGACAATGAAAATGAACGAATTTGTCACTTAGCTGAGATCTCTTCAGCGCAACGTAGGCGTTGAATGAAAACGAGGCCGTTAGAAGGGAGATAATGTGTGAGTCAAGGTAGTAATGATGATTATTATGTTACTGATAGGAATACTAATAAAGGTCAAAATATTGAAATAATAAATTAAGACAGGATTACTACTACTTTTGGTGATAATAAGGAAATAGCAGTTGTAGTACGGGAGAAAGGAGAGTGGGTTAGAGGATTCTTAAACACCATGGTTGCCGTGGCAACAGTCCTCGTGGCGATAGCGATGGGGATGTCAATACTTATAATAGTATTACTGATGATACTTCTAACATTTGTTGTGAAGGTTAAGGTAATAAAAGCATGATACAAAAATATATTTAGAAAATACGTTTTTTATAATAATAATCATAATAAATAGATTCAAGAAAAAAATAAAATAAATAAACGAAACATAAATTGTAAAAAAAAGAAAAACAGTAATAAAACAAAATAGAAAAACAAAAATAAAAAAATGATAATGATCAATATATATTATTTCTATTTTATTTTTATTTTGTTGTATTACTATTTTTTTTATTTGTGACTCGTTTGTCCACATTTCTCTTGGCGGTTCGCTAACATATATTTAAGATTTGTTTAATGTCCATCTGTAAAAATAAAAATACACGGGGAATACATGGTGAGTGTGAGTCGGTTTGGGAAAAAATAGACGATGGAGGCCCCACTTTGTGTAAAAAAAGTATAAAAAAGAAGTCGGAAAAAATCGGAGGTTGGAGGATCTCAAAAGCTCATAGACATAGATACAGATACTGAAAAAAAGTTAATGTTAAAAATACTGAACATTGCTTCGCATGCCAGAGGGAATCACTAGATGATACTGGAAGGTAAATAGAGGCCACAATTACACCACGTCCTGTTGCCTTCCATTTCCACAAAAGGAGGACAGAAAAACAAAAAGGAAAAAAAAAATCGTAACTCTCCAACACTGTCACTCAATGGTTTTCATTCCATATTCATTTTGCGCCCAATTTGAAGAGATAAGTGATTGTACGTTCTTCATTTTATGGTCTTGCATGTTTGTGTGACTTGTCTGAAGAAGACCAGCGAGGTCGAAACGCGTCGTGTTTGTTTTGTAATTTGTTTGTTTGTTTCGTTTGGCGTCATGGTAACTTTCATCAAATCAAAAGGTGGAAACATAAAAGGCACGACCTAAGTGGGTAGTAACGAGATATAAGGTAAGGTAAGGTAATGCTACTCATAGCCCAGCCGACCGCAAAGGGCCATATCAGGGCTGTCAGCTTGTCGAAGTCAACTCTCGAGTATTCATTCACACAACCCTTTAAATACATCTTCTAAAAACACACCCGAAATTTTGTTAAAAAATCTTTCCACTGTAAAATCTCAGTTCCGATGAGTAATGTCAATCTCCCTCAGAAATCCAAAGATCACATCAGGCGGAACATCTCTGAACAAGTAACGAGAGATAAAAGTTCATCAAGATAGATACAGATACTAAACAATGTTCACAATGCTGGGCATCGCTGCACATGCCAGAAGAAGTCACTGGAGGATCCTGGACATGAAAAACAGAAATGATGAAATCACCAGGTCCTGATGCCTTCAACTTACACCAAGAGAGGACAGCAGAACACACTGAAAAGAAAAAAAATCCGTACTCTCCAGTGGGATCGAACACCGATCAGTACGTTGAGACTGTTCAAGGCCCCAGTGCATGAGCTGAAGGCCACAGTGGACGGACCATCGCCAGTTCAGCTTAGGCTGTCCTATTTGACTTCTTCCCGAAAGTGTCCACCAAAATACTTGGTTTGCCAGACTTAGCTTGGGGATCAGACGAACTGCAAGAACGTTCAGTCATTGAGGAACAAACTGGATGAGTGTCTAACAAGTGTGCAGTACCTCCATGTCTATAGAGATGCAAATCTTTTGTGTTTTTCCGAGTCCTGGCTTTCAGAAAAAGGATGTGGAAGTAGATTTCCCGGGCTACACAGTTGTTCGCCTTGACCGACTGTGAAGGACACAGGGAAGACAAAAGGAGGAGTCTGTATGTTTGTCAGCAAGAAGTGGTGTACAAACATCACAGTAAAGAAGCAGTTCTGCTGTCAGAACCTAGAGCTGTTGACAGTCGCACTGAGACCCTTCTATCTCCCAAGAGAATTCAATCAGCTGTTTGTCAGCGTTGTGTACATCCATCCTAGGGCAGACGCAAAAGTTGCCAGTTCAAAGTTGGTGGAAGTGGTTCACAAACTGGCATCACAGTCACCTGATGCTCCTTGTTTCCTCTTAGGGGACTTCAACCACTGCAAGCTGAAGCGTTCACTGCCCCACTTTAAGCAGTACGTGACGTGCGCTACCCACCAGGGAAACATCCTTGATGTCTGCTACGGCAACATTCCCAGAGCCTACAGGTCCAGACCACTCCCTGGCCTCGGCAGAAGTCCACACAACATGGTGCAGCTTGTTCCCACCTACTGTCAACATCTCAAACGAGAGAAGCCAGCTGTGAAGCTGGTGAAGAAGTGGACAAGGGCGTCAGCAGAAGTCTTGTGTGACTGCTTTGAAACTACAGACTGGACAGTCTTCTCCGATCCAAGCCTCGAAGTGACTGCCGACGCCATCTCATCCTACATCTCCTTCTGTGAAGACACCGTCCTCGAGACCAAGTCATGCAAGATTTACCCCAACAACAAGTCCATGGTGACCCCGGGTATGAAGAAAATCTTGCACAAGAAGAGAGACGCGTTCCTGAGAGGTGACAGGGATGAGGAGAAGGCAGCCCAAAAGCAGCTCCAGAGAGAGATCAGGGAGGACAAACGCCTCTTCACATCCAGGGTGGAGTCCAACTTCCGGGAGGGCAATGCCAGGCAGTACTAGAGAGACATCGGGACAATTACCGGCCACAAGCAGCAGAAAGTCCCTCTCCAGACCAGTGATGAAGCCAGGCTGGCCAGAGAGCTGAACACCTTCTATGCCAGGTTTGACCATTGGGACCTCAGTGAAGAGCAGCAGCGGGCCATGCAGGAGGTGGCAAGTCGAACTGCGCATCCAATCATCATCTCAGTCGATGAAGTCAGGACATCCTTCAAGAAGGTCAAAGTGTGCAGTGCTGCAGGCCCTGACAACATCACTGGTAGGCTGCTGCGGGAATGCCATGACACTCTAGCTCCGGTCTACTGTGAGCTCTTCCAGAGGTCCATTGACGAGGGCTCCATCCCAGCCATCTGGAAATCATCAACTATTGTGCCTGTCGCCAAGAAACGTTCTCCAGTCACCATGAACAACTACAGGCCAGTAGCACTCACTTCTGTCCCCTTTAAGTGAGCTGAGAAGATCATCCTTCGCCTGCTGAGGTTGGAGACAGAGGTGCATCATGATCCTCTTCAGTTTGTTTATTCCCGCAACTGGAGTACTGAAGATGCCGTCCTCACTCTCCTCCACAGTGTCTACACTCACCTCGAGAAGCCTACTTCATACGCAAGGGTCCTCTTCATCGACTTCAGTAGTGCTTTTAACACGATCCAACCACATCTCCTTGTCACCAAGCTTCTCCGCTACAATGTCAACCCAGTCCTCATCAGTTGGATCTTCAGTTTTCTGACTCAGAGAACACAACGAGTCTGAGTTGGGCACACTCTCTTCGATCCTGTGACCACCAACACTGGCACTCCCCAGGGCTGCGTGCTGTCTCCTGCTCTCTTCACCCTGGACACTGCCGACTGTCGCAACAAGGATGATTCTACTCTGCTGATCAAGTTTGCAGACGACACCTCGCTAACTGTCTTCATCCTCAATAACGACGAAACAGTGTACAGGCACGACGTGGATAACTGGCTGATTGGTGCAGCACGAATCATCTGGAGCTGAATGTGTCCAAGACCAAGGAGATCATCGTGGACTTCAGGAAGAACAAGCCCAGCACCGAGCCCCTCGTCATCAATGGTGAGCCAGTCAAGATCGTCGAGTACTACAAGTACTTAGGTATTATCATCGACAACCAAATAGACTGGTCTCCCAATGCAGATGCGGTGTGCAAGAAGGCAAACCAGAGACTTTTCTTCCTGAGAAAGCTGCGACAGTTCCGTGTCAGCCCACAGATCCTCCGGTTATACTACCAGTCGATCATTCAAAGTGTATTGGCCTTCAACCAACTGTGTTACCACAGTAGTGCCAAGACGACAGACATGGGCCGGCTGGAGAAAGTAGTCCGCAAGCCAGCTTCCATCGTGGGGGAAGAGCTGGTACCCGTGAGCGCGTGGTTCCCAGGTGTGGCCACTAAGAAGCTTGGCAAGATCCGAGCAGACAACTACCACCCACTCCACGAGGTGCTGGCATCCCAAGAGCCCAGGAAAGAATCTTCCCGGGTCCTGAGGAGTTTCAGTGCCCGGACCAACCGACTGAGGAACTCCTTCCTGCCATCTGCCGTACGCCTCTTCAATGAGGGAGTCAATGAGAGAAGGGAGAATGCGTGTCTTATTTTTTCGGTTTAAATACTGACCCCTGTGGCGCGCTTGCGTGTGTGCCTCTGTGTGTGTGTGTGTGTGTGTGTGTGTGTGTGTGTGTGTGTGTGTGTGTGTGTGAGTGTGTGTGTGCGTGTGTGTGTGTGTGTGTGACTTTGTGTGTTGTGTGTGTGTGTGTGTGATGGGGGGGGGGGGGGGCGGTATGTGCGTGTATGCATGCGTGTGTGCGTAGGTGTGTATGTTGCCCCCCCTCCCCCCCCCCCCCCCCACTAAGTATTTTAAGTCCTGTTTTACAGTGTGTTTGTGTGTGTGTGTGTGGTGTGTGTGTGTGTGTTGTGTGTGTGTGTGTGTGTGTGTGTGTGCGCATGAGTGTGAGGTGTGTGCATGTGTGTGTGTGTGTGTGTGTGTGTGTGTGTGTGTGTGTAGTGAAGGACCCCCCCCCCCCCCCCCCCCCCCCCATTCCAAGCCATTTTTACTACAAATATCTTTACTTGATTGTATTATTTTTACTGTTTAAACAATCATACTTTTGTGATATAATTTCTTGGCATTGAAATTTTGTGCTCTTTTATTCCGTACTTGGTTTAATAGAGAATGATATGTTTTTATAGTTAAATTGTTCATACAAGTCTGTTTTCAATTTTCACACCGGTATGAATTATCTCCCTTCGGTCTCTCCTCTCTCTCTCTCTCTCTCTCTCTCTCTCTCTCTCTCTCTCTCTCTCTTTTATCTATCTATCTATCTCTCACCCTACTTCAATCATCTTACTTAGCAGTAAATCTTTTATTCCTGATTTGTATTTAACTCTGCAGGTTGCTTTTACAGTTTACTTAATTATACATTTTGCAATATTATTGATCTTTTGAATGGTGCTATTGTTTTTGTTTTCTTTCTTTTTTATACTTAACTTTGAGTTTATCTTGGAGCGTTCTGTTTTATAGTTGGAGTGTTTATTTAAGTGTTCTGATAATATTGCATATGTGATGGTGGTTTGTGGTGGTGATGTGTGCGCCTGTGTGTGTGTGTGTGTGTGTGTGTGTGTGTGTGTGTGTGTGTGTGTGTGTGTGTGTGTGTGTGTGTGTGTGTGACACTGTTTTGGCGGGGTGTGTGCGTGTGATTCTGTATTGGTGTGGTGTGTGTGTGTATCTGGGGTGGTGGGGGGCAGGGGGGGGGGGGTAGGATGTGTGCGTGCATGTGTTAATATTTATATATATGTACAGACTGACACAAGATAGATAAATGAATTGACAAGGAATGACTGAGCACAGTGCAAAGAGTGGAATATTTTTAATGATATACTTGTTTATAAGTTGTAATATGTGAATTTTGATAATGGCGCCACAAACAAATTTTCCTTGTATTCTATGAGGACAAATAAAATATCGTGTATCGTGTGTGTGTAGGTCAGTTCTTATTAAGTGATTTTGGTAGGCCTACACATAAAGTTTGTGCATGCAACCAGCCTATCGCTCAAAAGCGGCACCAACACCATCTGTGATGAATGGTGTACCCGCTGGAGGAAAGCCGTCCATTATGGAACAGTCTTTTCTGATGTTTTACATACATAAGAAAAGCAGCCTAATTATAGAAATGACGACTGAGTTTCAAACGAAACACTAAAAATTTACAAAACTCTGGACCCCTTAAAATTCCGTCAATAAATGGTAATAATAAATAGAAATAAAAAATAAAATCCCATATTATCTCCTTGGAGGATGATATGACATAATCATTCTGACAAAACACAATCACGTAAAATGAACTTGATAATGCATTAGATCTTCTGGTATATCACGCTGAAATGTGCAGTTTGATACAAAAGCAACATCGACAGCATGAAAATCAGGAAGTTTTTGTTGTGATTGTTACTTTTTCAGTTTCAACGTGACGTGACTGCAGACGGAAACTGAAACAAATTTTTAAAGTAATTTTAAGTCACTCCGCCGATTAACGTTGACAAACAAATTACAAGACAAAACGTGACGCGTTTCTACCTCTTGGGCCTTCTTCAGGCAAGAGAAACAACATCCAGGACGATGAAAACGAACAACGAGTAATCACTTATTTTTTCGAATTCGAGTCCTGAATGGTGTTTATCTTGCCTGAAGAAGACCTATGAGGTCGACATGCGTCGTGTTTTGTCTTGTGATTTGTTTGTCCACGTTAATAGGCGGAGTTACTTAAAACTAATTTAATTTCTTTCTTTCATCAGTAAATGGTAAAGAATAATCAGTTTGTGGAAAATTATGGCAATCTGAGTTTGTTTGTTTGTTTTTTTAAAGCATAGAGGACATAGCTTTAGGGAAAACAATCTCTATACATTCATGATCCTCTTTGGGTATAAAGTATTCATATATGTATGAATCGATGAGAGAGAGAGAGAGAGAGAGAGAGAGAGAGAGAGAGAGAGAGTGTGTGTGTGTGTGTGTGTTGTGTGTGTGTGTGTGTGTGTGTGTGCGTGCGTGCATGCGTGCGTGCGTGTGTGCGTGCGTGCGTGTGTGTGTGTGTGTGAGTGTGTGTGTGTGTGTGTGTGTGTGTGTGTGTGTGTGTGTGTGTGTGTGTGCATGCATGCGTGTTTGTGTGAGTGCGTGCGTGAGTACGTGTGTGACACTATCCGATTCAGCTGTTCTATATTCAACATAATGTGCTGTTGTTTTCCATCTCGTTGACGTCAGTAAACAAAAGAAAAATACCAGAGACATAAAATGCTTTTGGATTCTGAAAAAAAGGACAGGTAAGAACGACAGGAACTCAGCGTTCCAGAACTTGGAAGCTGATGCTACATGTGACGTTTTAAGACATTTTTCATAGCGTCAGCAGCACATTCGTCCATTACATCTTTGGCTTAGCTCTTGCCCGTCTTGCGACCTCCCCCCCCCCCCCCCCCCCCCCCCCCCCCCCCCACGTCGGACTTGAAATCGATCTATGCGCACGTTTTTAGAAACTCGATGCTACTACACAGCAATCCATCTAATGTTGTCATAGAAAGAACACGATCAAAATAGCCGTTAACAAGATCATACGAACGGTAGTGTATGTCATAGATTATGCCAAATGCATCCGGAACGTGAACACGTGCAACATTGCTCACCCCTCTGTGGACCACTGACGATAAGGACTTTAACCATTGCTTGGGTTAGAGAAGTTGTGAGGACAGCGCTTATCTCCCATTTTAGATCTCTCTCTCTCTCTCTCTCTCTCTTCTCTCTCTCTCTCTCTCTCTCTCTCTCTCTCTCTCTCTCTCCATGTTATTGACTGCCTGTGTCTATGTCTGTCTTCCTTTGTCTAGGTCTCTGTCAGTCTGTCTACCATTTTGTATGTCTGTTCTCCCTTTCTCGTTCTCCTTCTCTTGCCTATTGGTCTTCCTTGTGTGTGTGCGTGTGTGTGTGTGTGTGTGTGTGTGTGTGTGTGTGTGTGTGTGTGTGTGTGTGTGTGTGTGTGTGCGAGTGTGCGTGCGTGCGTGTGTGTGTGTGTGTGTGTGTGTGTGTGTGTGTGTGTGTGTGGGTGGGTGGGTACCCCCCCCTCCTCTTTCTCTCTGTATGAGTTTGTGCGCACACCACGCACGCACCCACATGTGCATTCCCATAAATACAGTTGTAGCCCATCTTGTATTGCGCACACGCGTATGCTCATGGGAATATATGCTGTCCCAGAAGAGATTCTGGGAGGTGGGGTTCAGGGGACTGGTGTGCCTTTCAGTTTAAACTGTGTCCCGCCTTCTAGAAAATCTGCGCTCTTAGTTTTCTATTCTCTGTCACTGTTCTTGCCTTTGCGGTCTTGTTTTCTGGCTTTCTGAATTGTTGTCTACTAACTTTTAGTTTTTTTCTGTTTGATTCGTTTACTTGTGTTTATTCTAAACTGTTCATTTCAGTCTCTTTTCTGGTTTACAGTGTACTGTATGCAACTTGTGTGTGTGTGTGTGTGTGTGTGTGTGTGTGTGTGTGTGTGTGTGTGTGTGTGTGTGTGTGTGTGTGTGTGTTGGAGGGATGTTGTGTGTGTGTGGGTGTTGTGTGTGTGCTCGCGCGCGCGCGCGTTTGTGTGTATGTGATCATGCGCGCCCATGCACGCACCTATATGCGTTAGCATATGCATTCCTATAAACGCCAATGCAGCCCATCCCGTATTGTGCATACGCGTACGTTTATAGGAACACACATACTGTCCCAGAAGAGATTCTGGGAGGTGGACGTAAGGGGTGTGGGGTGTGTCTTTCAGTCTCAGCTGTATCCCGCCTTCTAGAAATTCTGTGCTCTTAATGTTCTCTTCTCTGTAGTCTTTGCGGTTTTGTTTTCTCGCTTTCTGAATTGATGTCTTCTTATTGTCAGTTTTTGAGATTCATTTACTTGTGTTGATTCTGAAACGTTCCTTTCAGTGTCTTTCTCTGGTTACAGTACTGTATGCAACTTGTGTGCGTGTCTGTGTGTGTGTTTGTTGTAGGGTGTTTTATATATAAAGGAAGGTCTTTGGACCGAAATATTGGACGAAATACAAGGAGACTACCAAGTGGTTCTGTGGTCCATTATTTTCCTTCTTCTTCATATATATATATATATATATATAATATATTATATATATATATAACAGTTCACTGGTCACAAAAACATTTCAACCAACCCAACCACACACTCAAACACATGAAGGTCGTTGTGTTGGAAAAGGTCTATGGCCACACCCTCAGGTTAAGACTGACAAGAGAGACATTCTGGATCAGGAAATTAAAAACCCTGACCCCACATGGACTCAACACCATCGAGGACGTCAACTACTGAGACAGCGATGGACAGTCTGTCTGTGTAGTTTAGGGGTGGTGGGGGTGGGTGTGTGTGTAGGGGTGGGGGTGGGAGGGGAAGTGGGGGGACGATGGGGGTGGAGGTGGGGGTGTCAGGGGTGGGGGTGGATGGGGTGTGTGGGATGTGTGTGGGGGGGAAGAGAGAGAGATGGGGATGGAGTTGGGGTGGGGGGAAGTGTGGGGGGATGATGGCGGTGGAGGTGGGGGGTGGGGGTGGGATGGGGTGTGTGGGGGGGGTGTAGGGGGGGCAAAAAGGGAGGGGGGCGGAGGGGGGAAGTGGGTGGGGAGAGAGAGAGAGAGAGAGAATGGGGGTGGAGGTGGGGTGGGGGGAGGGAGACTGATCAATTAAAGGCTTACCCTTATGCTCAGGAAAGATGGGAGCGGACGGGAGATTTATGTGTAGGTGGTAATGTAAAATCAAGTAAATGACGTTGCTAGTAGGCACGTGAGTATGCCTCACCTGACAGAGAAAAAGCAGACGAGAACTGTTCAATTTCCAACTAAAATTTCCACTCGATTTGTCAGTTACAGTGTGGAGGAAAACTGTCATTAAAGGTCCCACTGAGGAAGAGGTCGCAAGGCCTCGAAATATTTAGAAACGAAATCCAGCTTGTTGTGTTTTTCTTTTCGTCTATATATATATATATATATATATATATATATATATATATATATATATATAATGCTGAACAATTATGTAGTGGGGGAAAAAACACGTGCAGGTTAACAATTCTTCCATCATTATAGTGATGACTTGGCAAAGATTTGACATTTGAAAAAAAAAAAGGTTGAAGAAGAAGAAAATGGGAAAATGTATAGTATTTGTAAATGAAAACCCTTCACTAGCTGCATGAGGGAACCGTCGCAATCCCTCTCGATGGCAGATCTATATGTATCGCCTGCTCCTAGGCCTTTCATCCACTGGATCGGACTCATCAGAAGACACGGTTGATTGTGTCTGTGCTCTTGGCGTCAAATAGAGACTCACACAAGTCCGTAATTCTGTGGTGTTCTCACCACCAAGGATTCAAAACAGAATCCAACAGAACCCCCAAAGCAGCCAGCGAAAGGTAGTAAATAAAACAAAACGAAAGTGTAGAGAGGAAAAAAGTTGCTGAAAAACTAATAAAACATTATGCAAACAGTACAAAATGTAGGGGACAATCTTTGAGCCTATGCTTGAGGATCCATTTAAGGATGCAAGGGAGATAAAAAAAAAAAAAATATATATATATATATATATTGTGATGTGTGTGTGTGTGTGTGTGTGTGTGTGTGTGTGTGTGTGTGTGTGTGTGTGTGTACACGCAGTCCAGAGTGGACACTGGCTGACCATTCTGTAATGTCTATGTGCCTACAAGGCTTTCTACAGGTTTCTTTTGTACAAAATGTTTCTTGTTATTCATCATCATGTTATGCATTGATTGCTGTAAAGTAGGGTTGAGACATTAAAGCGAATTCTTGGCGCCCTCAAAGCAGTCTAGTTTTAGATTGGGGCGGATTCATCATGCTGTGAATAATCTTTTTTCCCTTACGACCAGCCCTGAAATGGCCCCGAGTCGTTTGCTGAGTTACAATACGACCGAATTTGAATCTAGTTTTGTGCGTGATTGCACGGTGCATATGATTACCTTAGTTTGAAACAAGACAGCGGTCGAAGCATCATACGCATAACCTACTAAGGGAGATAAGTCATGAAAATGGCCACTTCGTCTGTTGTCCAGCTACGTCCCTTTGATAATGTGCCGCATGAATGCTTTGCTTTCTATGAAGATTATTGCGGTTCATACAGCAAGATCCATCATGGGTTTTGTTTCTGAGTTGTAAAAAAAAAAAAAAAACATTAAAAAAAAAACCGCAGTTAGTTGCAGAGTCAACTGCTACATTTCCAGGGACCACAGTCCAATATCAGGGGATTTACAAGACTGTGGTCAAGGAAAAAAGTCATCAATGAGCCAACAGAATTCCCTTCTCTTTTATATATATATATATATATATATATTTTTTTTTTTTTTTTTTTTTTTTTTTTAAAGAGATGTAACATCATTGTTTTGGTATCAGTTTTATTACACTTTAATAAAAGCACAAAACTCTCTCTCTCTCTCTCTCTCTCTCTCTCTCTCTCTCTCTCTCTCTCTCTCTCTCTCTCTCTCTCTCTCTCTCTCTCTCTCTCTGTGCCTGTGTGGGTGGGTGTGTGTGCGTGTGCGCGCGCGCACGAGTGTATGTAGTCCGCCTAGTCATTTGAATGAGTTACTTGAAGTATTCAGATAAGAAATGTGCTTGTTTCATATATGCTGAGGCTCACATTAACATCAAAGACAAAGCACATGAATAAGTGCAAACTGGACCTTTATTGAGTTTTATTCAATTATTGATTTATTTTTCTAACTACTTATTTGTTTTTGCTTTTTTTTTTTTTTTTTTTTTTTTTTTTTTTTAGTTTTAGGCCTATTTTGTTGATTTATTTATATATATTGCAGCTATTCTTTACAGAAACTTGACGATGGATCCAGTGAAGAATGTTTCAGGTTTGTTTGTTTGTTTCTTTGTTTTTCGAATCAATAACCGAAGTGTTGTTCGTCTGCCTTGCTCCACAAGGTATTCCCAACCATGTCGGTATGGTCTGTAACAGATATGATAACATCTCAGAGTTGCAGGCACATGGCTTTCCAGTATGACAGGTGCGCCGATCTCTGCTGAGAATGAGCTCTTAGCTGCCCCGCTTTCTACAGTCTTTAACCGCCAGAACACTCAGCACATATATCCATCCCTTCTCGCCTCCCTCCCCCCACCTCCTCCTCCCTCCTCACCTCATACATAACCACACCCAACGTCGTCATATCTAAGCTCCAGCCACAAGGGCTTGCTGAGTATCTGTTACTATCAAGTCCCCACAGGACTCACCCCTACTAGAGAAGACCCGGCGCTGTTACTGTGGGGTCACTGTATAGATGTTGGTGCATGTACATTCCCTGTACATTCTGATTCAGTCCGATAAGCCACCTGATGAAAACACACAACACGAAAGAAAAACAAACAAACAAACAAACAAACAAACCTGCAAATCAAGCAAACAAACTGAACACAAAGCTTCTACGCAGGATACCACCTACTAAAACCCTCCCACTCCCACCCCCTCCCCTGCTGGCATTCACTGGTCAGTCCCTGAGCTAGTACAAGTCGTGAGACCCCCTTGCAAAGGGTGTCACCATGCCCATTCAACGACTGTCCCTGATGAACTTGCAAATTATGAACCACGTTGACACAAACGCAGAATTCTTCGACACCTGCGACAGAGCAAACCCTTCTTCAAGAATCTTTCATCCACTCCAAGACACTCATCATAAGTCCGCAATCCTTTGATATGGGGAAAACACCGTGAGAGTGAATTATTTAACGGAAATAAACGGCCTTTTTTCAAACAAATGGCGAGCAGGGTATAGTTCAGCTTTGTCAGAATCTAGCGCTTTTTTTTTAAAGGCAATTCATATGGCCCCACACCAGAACAAATACTCGTATGCCTTCCCTGAACTTTTTGTTTGTTTGTAGCAATTAGTGAAGGAAACTCCCAATATCCCCATATTGATCTGAATTCTCTGTGGCTCATTCATTTGCATTTTTAATAAAAGTCTAATCGGCAGGTAAACAGTGGTGACTGTATCTGGAAAATGAAATAAAAACTGCAAAAAATACAAAAAGAGCACGAACACACACGCATGAGCACGTGCGCGCGCGCGCGCACACACACACACACAAACGTTCGCGCGCGTGACTCACGCACGCAGGCACTCAACACACACACACACACACACACACACACACACACACACACACACACACACACACACGGACACACACATTTAAACATACATGCGCGCACACACACACACACACACACACACACACACACACACACACGCACACATACAAACGCACACATCCGCCCGCACGCACACACACACATACACACACACTCACACACACACACACACACACACACACACACACACACACACACACACACACACACACTCACTCACTCACTCACTCACTCACACTGTCCATACAGGAACTTCTATGGTACTTTTGTGAGACTAATTAAAAAGAAAAGACGATATCGACCGGGAAGCGAGACGAGGATGGGGAAAGGAAATTGTGTGTGTGTGTGTGTGTGTGTGTGTGTGTGTGTGTGTGCGTGCGTGCGTGTGTGTGTGTGTGTGTGTGTGTGTGTGTGTGTGTGTGTGTTGTGTGTGTGTGTGTGTGTGTGTGTGTGTGTGTGTGTGTGTGTGGTGTGTGTGTAATAATAATGATAATAACAATAATAATAATAATTATAATAATAATGAACATGTGTGTGTGTGTGTGTGTGTGTGTGTGTGTGTGTGTGTGTGTGTGTGTGTGTAGTGTGTGTGTGTGTGGTGTGTGTGTGTGTGTGTGTGTGTGTGTGTGTGTGTGTGGGTGTGTGTGTGTGCGTGTGTGTTTCTTTTATGATCTTTATGGCATTCAGATATTATTTGTATCATTTTCGTTTCTCACTAGTTTATTAAGTTTTTTTTGTTTTGTTTAATGTCACTACAACAGTATGTTAATCTGACGGTAAACGGTTTCACTCTGTCAGTTGTGTGTGTGTGTGTGTGTGTGTGTGTGTGTGTGTGTGTGTGTGTGTGTGTGTGTGTGTGTCTGTGGCGTGTGTGTGTGGTGTGTGTGTGTATGTGTGTATGGGAACCTGGGTGTGAATGCGCGCTCGTGCGCGCTCGCATGTGTGCGTGTCTGTATGTATGTGTTTGTGTGAGTTGACTGATGCGCGTGGGCTCCCCTTTGTTCCACTATCCTCCTCCTCCTCCTCCATTACCGACCGACTCCCCACACTGCACGCGTTAATGACTAATTTTCTTGTAGTTCTTGCTTTGTTTAATCAATACATAGATTTCAGCGCAATGATCATTTCAAATCCCAGCAGCATGCAGCCGGTGGGACGAGGAGATGGGGGTGGGGGGGTGGAGGGATGAGGAGGGGCGGGAGGGGGAGGGACAGAGGTAGAGGGAGTGTGGAGATTTTTCCCTTAACCTGTCTCCAAGGACAGCCCCCACCCCCCACCGCACCCTTACCCCTCCCGTCTCCCTGTGCATATATACACACGCAGAAAATGAAATACGCACTTCAAAACATTCAACAAGTGATATAAGTTCTCTATGGTTTTGGAGCCACCTTTTTTTTCTTGCCTCTGCTATGTATAAGTTCAACAAATTTTCTCTCGTTCCAGGAGAATCTATGTTCGACCATTCGAGTTCAGTTTAGACAACACTTAGAACCTTGAATAGCAGATTGTTGGTCGATAGTATATTAAGCTGTGGCATCACAGAAATGATCATTTAGGCGTTGTAGTAACGCATGCGATTTTTCACATTTTATGCTGGCTACATCCTATCTCATGATGATTCAGCCCCGTATTGGAAAATAGGCAGAGAGAGAGAGAGAGAGAGAGAGAGAGAGAGAGAGAGAGAGAGAGAGAGAGAGAGAGAGAGAGGAGAGAGCGAGAGACAGATAGACAGACAAACAGACTTTGACACTTTAATGCCTTTCTGTTTATACCTAGACCGCCTTTTTGAAGGAGAGAGAGAGAGAGAGAGAGAGAGAGAGAGAGAGAGAGAGAGAGAGAGAGAGAGAGAGAGAGTCTCTAAACACTCGAATGGCGTCAAGCTTCAGTCACATGATGCCGAAAGCTTTCGCTGAAACTGCGAGCGTGACTGACCACCTTACACTTCGGAATAACCTGCCAGATGAACACTTGACCTTAAGGGAAAACTCATCACTCGGAGACGACTGTATCCAAGTCATCGTCAATGATCAGGATTACATACCGTGGGACAATCCTGACAATATCGTCAGCGCAGAGGTGGAGGCCATCGTGCGTCAAATCAAAAACAACTTGCTTGTGCTGCTGTTTCTGATTGGTGGGCCCGCCAACGTCATCAACATGGCGGTGTTTTACAAACAGGGCTTGAACGACCGTGTGCACCTGTGTCTCTTCGCCCTGGCCCTGGCTGACGAAATGCACCTGATAATGGCCATACTGAGCTACGGCGAACAGGTGTATGTGCAGTTCACCACCAAAGAAAGATTTGGTCCCATCATCACCTATCTGTCCAACAGGAATCTCTTGGTGTTCTTCGGCAGCTCGTTCGTGTCGCCCGTGCTGTCCTCTGCCATCGCCACGGAGAGATGTCTGTGCATTCTTAATCCAATCAAATTCCAGCGCCTGCTACGCACCAGAACAATGGCAGCTGTCATAATAGTTGTCAATGTCGTGGTCTTCAGTCTGTTCTTCGTCGTGGTCTACCGCTATCGTATTAAATGCGTCTTCGATCCAGTTTCTGAGGCCACTGAAATAACAGTTGTCAAGGGAGAGTTCTACAAAGCCCACAAAGCCTTGATCGATCACCTTGACAGTTTTGTGTTTGGGGTCGGACTGCCCGGTGTGGTCATGATCGTCGTGACGACCACGACAATAATAACCAGCGTCAAACTACGTCAAACTGTCACGTGGAGGTCCGGGGCTTCGTCATCAATCTCACCCCGCGAGGTGGCGCTGACTAAGATGCTGGTGGCAAACTCCATCTTTTTTATCATCTGTGTGTTTCCTGATGCCTCCAATCGCTTCAGCTGGCTCTTTCTGCCCGAGGTGAACGCTGGACGGCGCCATCACAACTTCTTCCTCACTGGTGTGTGGGTCGGGGATACCTTCCTGTACATCAATGCGTCCTTGAACATATTCTTGTATTACATCATGGGGTCTCGCTATAGAAAGACGTTCTGGGCATTGTTTGGGAGAAAGTCACGACCTGGAAAGGTGTGAAGGAAACTTCTGGCTTCCTAACGGACTGGACTGTATTCCTGATTACCCACACACACCAGGAGATCTGAGACACTATCGTTTAATTTTTTTTCCTGCAATTTTCTAAAGATTTACAATCTGTAAGCAAGAAAACGATAAAACTAACATGCTAAGACAACCACCTATATTCAATTTGGTTCTTTTAAAATTTCTCAGAAAAAATTGAAATGTTAGTGATAATGCACTGCCAAAAAACGTAGACAAGCAAATCACA
>CM065747.1:95000-107500 GCA_033310375.1 Conus canariensis
GTCTTAATTTACGCCTGGCTGTGTCTTGAGTTGTGCTGTTTTCACCTGTCAGTTGAACAGCAATGAGTAGGGTTGTTAGATGCACACGGCAGTTCCTTGACGGTGGCGTCTTTCGCCGGTGGGCTTTGCAGTCATGAACGTGCTCCTGTGAAGGTTCTGTTGTGTCACTCCAGTGGCCATTACACAATGGCATCTGCCAGGAAGCAATTATGTCCATTGACGTCCTAATGGAAAGCCCTGTGCTTGCCTGCACCCTATGTGAATGCAGCGCAGGTTCCAAGGGTAGTGCAGGATAGCTCCCAGCTGGTTGGATCAGCAGTTGAGGACAGTACTTCTGTGGGTCCCACTCGCACCTTCGGAAGAGAAGAAAAGAGGATTTCCGATTTGGATGTTCCCAGAATGACCACATCACAGGGGCAGGTCATTTTCTGTATGGCACAGAAACAAGTTTGAACTGCCCCCATCTCCTTATCCCCTTTACATGCTTATGTCGATCCCAATTTTGGGGTGTAAGTTGTGATCTTACATTGGCACATTCTGGGAAGTAGTCTACGTAACAAAGAAAGAAATTCAACCCCAGCTATCGTTCCTCGAGTCAAACGCCCTTCCTTGCCTAATGAGAAGTGACAGCTTGCTCATGTCATGGCTTCAAGGTTCTGGACGACATTTTTAGGGGTTGTATGCGCCTAATTTAGTTGAATGAGAGTAGATTTTATGCGCTACATGTGAAAGACCGTTGTCACAGCCTTGACTCCTTTCCTTTAAGGATACAAACTACAAGGGATCTAAAACAGCCGCGCATCAATCCGAATGACTTTCAAAAGATTTCATCATCGCTGACGTCAGAGCCACAGCACGTAAGTAATTCATGACGTTTTGCAAAGAGGAACATTAATAGTACATGATATGTTTGTGTAGAAAGAAAGATATGTAAGTTGAAAATCATTCAGTTGAAACAAAAATCTTCAATTACCTCCTTGGAGGGATCACATCCACCACGTCGAGTCGCGTTCCTCTTTAAATCAGCAACGTGGATTCTGTCAAATTCAGTTATGTATATAGCAAGTTAACTGTGAAAACCACATCGAGGTGGCAAGTAAGCTGAAATCAGAAATATGTGTAAAGAAGAAGGGTAATTGCCCAATCCAACGCATATTCCACATGCTATGAAGAGAAGGCTGTAAACAGAAGAGGAGGGGTGGGGATGAGGGGGTGGCAGGGGAGGGGAGTAGGAGTAGATGGGTGGGTGGGGTTGGGAAGGGGAAGGGGTAACAGGTAAAACAGGTACCAAGGAGTAACAGGTAAAACAGGTATCGTGGGGGGGGGGGGGGGGGGATCGTAACTTTCCAACACTGTCATTCAATTGTTTTCATTCATTTCATATCCATTTTGCGCCGAATTTGAGGAGATAAGCGATTGTGCTTTCTTCGTTTTATGGTCTTGCATGTTGTGTGACTTGCCTGAAGAAGACCAGCGAGGTCGAAACGCGTCGTGTTTGTTTTGTAATTTGTTTGTTTCTTTCGTTTGGCGTCATGGTAACTTTCATCAAATCAAAAGGTGGAAACATAAAAGACACGACCGAAGTGGGTAGTAACGAGATACAAGGTAAGGTAAGGTAATGCTACTCATAGCCCAGCCGACCGCAAAGGGCCATATCAGGGCTGTCACCATGTTGAAGTCAACTCACGAGTCATTCATTCACAAAACCCTTTAAATGCATCTTCTAAAAACACACCCGAAATCTTGTTAAAAAAAAAAAAATTCCCACTGTAAAATCTCAGTCCAGATGAATAATGTCAATCTCCCTCAGAAATTCAAAGATCACATCAGGCGGAACATCTCTGAACAAGTAACAAGAGATAAAAGTTCATCAAGATAGATACAGATACTAAACAATGTTCACAATGCGGGGACATCGCTGCACATGTCAGAAGAAGTCACTGGAGGATCCTGGACATGAAAAACAGAAATGATGAAATCACCATGTCCTGATGCCTTCAATTTCCACCAAGAGAGGACAGCAGAACACGCTGATTAAAAAATCTTTACTCTCCGGCGGGATCGTTCTCCGGTCAGTATCTTGAGATTGTTCCAGACCCCAGTGCATGATTGAAGGCCACAATGGACAGTCCGTCGCCAGTTCAGCTTGGGCTGTCCTATTTGACTTCTTCCCGAAAGTGTCCACCAAAATACTTGGTGTGCCAGACTTATCTTGGGTGATCAGACGAACTGCAAGGACATTCCAGCTTAGGCGCCCTTCGCACGTAATAAGCATACTGGAGTTGTTGTTTTTTTTGTTTTTTTGTTTTTTTAATCAGGCTTTTCGCCCTTTTCGTTGGAGATGAACTCGATCTACGTTACATAGTATGAATTCATCACCTTAAAACACAAACATCTGTATGTGGAGAAGAGGGTAGAAGAAGGAATCCTTTTTCCACTGAGTGCTCTCCAACATTTTGGTCAGTTGACAAGCAGGTGACAGCTGTTTCGTTCTGTAAAGAGATCATCAGGCCCGCTACTGGCTCCTGGCTACCTCCACCAAAGAGGTTATGTTTTCATCCACAATCGTTGTTCTGTTTGCTTGTCTGTCAGCAATACTGCGCAAACGGCTATTCAGCCAAGCGAAGGGAAACCTGGAGAAATCAAATGCTGTTTAGAGACTAAACTCCGAAAAGTAGCTCCTTTACCCACTTCCCCCACCCCCTGTACACACCTGAATCAACATCAGACAGAGAAGCCAGGGGGGTGAAATGTCACACGGTAGAATATCAGACACCACATTTTGTGTGTGTGTCTCTCTCTATATATAGCCTAGGTCAGTTCTTATTGGTAGGCCTACATAAAGTTTGTGCATGCAACCAGCCTATCGCTCAAAAGCGGCACCAACACCATCTGTGACGTATGGTATACCCGCTGCGGGAAAGCCGTCCATTATGGAACAGTCTTTTTTGATGTTTTACATACATAAGAAAAGCAGCCTAATTAGAGAAATGACGACTGAGTTTCAAACGAAACACTACAAATTTACACAACTCTGGACCCCTTAAAATTCCGTCATCCACTGTTACAAACAATAAAAAATGAAATAAAATAAATAAAAACAAAATCCCATATTATCTCCTTGGAGGATGATATGACATAATCATTGTGACAAAATAAAATCACGTACAATGAACTTGATACTGCATTGGATTGCCTGGTGTATCATGCCGAAATGTGCAGTTTCATACAAAAGCAACATCGACAGCATGAAAATCAGGAAGTTTTTGTTGTTGTTATATTTCAGTTTCAACGTGACGTGACTGCAGACGGAAACTGAAACAAATTTTTAAAGTAATTTTAATTCACTCCGCCGATTAACGTTGACAAACAAATTACAAGACAAAACGTGACGCGTTTCTGCCTCCTGGGCCTTCTTCAGGCAAGAGAAACAAACATCAAGGACGATGAAAACGAAGAACGAGTAATCACTTATTTTTTTTCAAATTGGAGTCCTGAATGGTGTTTATCTTGCCTGAAGAAGACCTATGAGGTCGAAATGCGTCGTGTTTTGTCTTGTGATTTGTTTGTCCACGTTAATAGGCGGAGTTACTTAAAACTAATTTAATTTCTTTCTTTCACCGGTACGTGGTAAAGAATAATCAGTTTGCGGAAAATTATGGCAATCTTAGTTTTAAAAAAAGGCAGAGAGGACACAGCTTTATGGAAAACAATCTCTATATATTCATGATCCTCTTTAGGTAAAAAGTATTCATATATGTATGAATCGATGAGAGAGAGAGAGAGAGAGAGAGAGAGAGAGAGAGAGAGAGAGAGAGAGAGAGAGAGAGAGAGTGTGTGCGTGCGTACGTGCGTGTGTGTGTGTGTGTGTGTGTGTGTGTGTGTGTGTGTGTGTGTGTGTGTGTGAGTGTGTGTGTGTGTGTGTGTGTGTGTGTGTGTGTGTGTGTGTGTGTGTGTGTGTGTGTGTGTGACACTATCCGATTTCAGCTGTTCTATATTCAACATAATGCGCTGTTGTTTTCCATCTCGTTGATGTCAGTAAACAAAAGAAAAATAGCAGAGACATAAAATGCTTTTGGATTCTAAAAAAAAAAATACAGGTAAGTACGACAGGAACTCAGCATTCCAGAACTTGGAACCTGATGCTACATGTGACACTTTAAGACATTTTTTTATAGCGTCAGCAGCACATTCATCGATTACATCTTTGGCTTACCTCTTGTCCATCTCTGACCATGCTGTTGTCTCATCAGATGTTATGAGTCAACAGGAATAATCTTCCTGGGTGAACTGTCACAGTTTGGCAAAGCTTAATTTTCCGCTGTGATGTAGAGTTCCGAATGACCCTCCGGTCCATATTCGGCGACTTTCCCCTTTCCTACGTCTGACTTGAAATCGATCTATGCGCACGTTTTTAGAAACTTGATGCTACTACACAGTAATCCATCTAATGTTGTCATAGAAAGAACACGATCAAAATAGCCGTTAACAAGATCATACGAACGGTAGTGTATGTCATAGATTATGTCAAATGCAACCGGAACATAACCACGTGCAACATTGCTTACCCCTGTGTGGGGCCACTGACGATAAGGACTACAACCATTGCTTGGGTTTGGGAAATTGTGAGGACAGCGCTTATCTCCCATTTTAGATCCCCCCCCCTCTCTCTCTCTCTCTCTCTCTCTCTCTCTCCTCTCTCTCTCCATGTCATTGACTGTCTGTGTCTGTGTCTGTCTTCCTTTGTCTAGGTCTCGGTCAGTCTGTCTACCATTTTGTCTGTCTGTTCTCCGTTTCTCGTTCTCCTTCTCTTGCCTATTGGTCTTCCTTGTGTGTGTGTGTGTGTGGGGGGGGGGGGGGGTGCGTGCGTGCGTGCGTGCGCGTGCGTGCGTGCGTTCGTGTGTGTGCCCCCCCCCCCTCTCTCTCTCTGTATGAGTCTGTGTGCACACCACGCACGCACCCACATGCGTCAGTATGTGCATTCCTATGAACGCAGTTGTAGCCCATGTCGTATTGCGCACACATGTATGCTCATGGGAATATATGCTGTCCCAGAAGAGCTTCTGGAAGGTGGGTTCAGGGGACTGGTGTCCTTTCAGTTTGAAACTGTGTCCCGCCTTCTACAAAATCTGTGCTCTTAGTTTTGTCTTAGTTTTCTGAATTGTTGTCTACTAATTTTTAGTTTTCCTGTTTGATTCGTTTACTTGTGTTTATTCTAAAACATTCCTTTCAGTCTCTTTTCTGGTTACGATATACTGTATGCAACGCGTGTGTGTGTGTGTAGTAGTAGTAGTAGTAGTAAGTAGTAGTAGTAGTAGTAGTAGTAGTAGTACTTTAATTTTACGTCTTTTCACAAACTATGTGATATTAGACAAGAAAGGAGAGATAGACAGGCAAATAGAGGGAGATAGACAGAGTTTGTTCATGTTGCATACAAGTGCGCGTGTGTGTGTGTGTTGGGGGGGGGGGGTGCGCACGCGCGCATGTGTGTGTGTGTGTGTGTGTGTGTAGTGTGTGTGTGTGTGTGTGTGTAGGGAGGGGAGGGGGCTGGGAGTGAACGGAGGGTGGTGTACATAACATCAGAAAACAATCAGACAGACAAAGGAATAAACAAACAAACCTACACACACTAACAATAGCAGATTAAAGCAAATACCTGACTGGACTACAAATCAAGCAGAAAGTAACTTTCAAAGCAAAATCAATATCGGAAAAAAATCTGTCACAGACATGCCTGATAAATGTGGCAGAAATGCCTTGAGAGACACACATTCGAACAAAACATGATCTCTTGTCAATTTTGTTTTCCTGCACATGCATTTTGTTGCAGAGCTATATTTAGTTCTGAAAGCATCCAGTTTCAATCGATGAAATGTTGAAACGAAGTTTCTGTATTGATGCATATCATAAATGTGCAGATTTTGGATGCTTTTGAAATGATCAATACTAAAAAGAGGATTATTTTGTGTCTGAACATGAGTAACAGCTTTGTTCTGCCCATTTCTGAAATATTCCCAAGCTGTTTGTTTTAAAATTTGTTGACTCTCTTTCAAAGTGAACGGTATGGAAATAAAAGCAATAGTCCTCCATAGGGAAGAAAACAGTATAGAAAATCACAATGCCACTCTTCTAATTTTCGGCCACGTGGCCTTTTTCAAGAAAAAAAACAAAAACAGTGCAACTACGTGATGTCCATCTTTGGCAACTGGTCAGAGCAAAGAATTGACGTCATAAAGATATTACACAGGTTCTGACATCATAATATGTGATGTCATCAACAAGGGGGGAAAAAAAGGGGGGGGGGGGGGCAAGTTGTGTGTGTGTGTGTGTGTGTGTGTGTGTGTGTGTGTGTGTGTCTGTGTCTGTGCGTGCGTGCGTGCGCGCGCGCGCGCGCGCGTGTGTGTGTGGTGTGTGTGTGTGTGTGTGTGTGTAGTTATACTGTAACCAATGTACTTCAAAAACATAACAATACGCTCCATAAATCACAATGAAAATGAAACCATAGAATAATGTGACCATAGTCCTGTCTGTGACTGTGCATGGCATACAAGAACTGTCATCTGAAAAAAAAAAAAAAATATATATATATATATATATATATATATATATATTAATTTTCTGCAAATCATCAATGTTGTTCATAGGTAAATCTGGATAGGGTTGTTACAAATGTGTCTTAACATTACATCCATTTGGCATCCTAGTATCTAATGTCCTTATCTATTTTTCTTCAGTAATAAATCAGAAGCTTTTGCTTTCACCGTAAGTTTTTGCCAACACTGCTACAGCAATGTCTTCCACTGAATGCTGAAGGAAATGTCGCATTATTGGCTTTTCTCTTTGGAACATGATGTCACGTATGTGTTCCGCTATTCGTTCTTTCAACGAACGTCCGGTTTCACCAACATAATCTGTCTTATCACACCGTTTACACAACAGAGCATATATCAAATTTCCATCTGCACATGTCACATTACTCATAACATTGTGTGAAGATTTCTGCTTTGTGTCCAACACTGTTGAAGTTACTAGTGAAGAACAGGTGTCACAACCACAAGTTTCTGCTTTTCCCTTCACTGCTCTTTCAGTTTTCTGGTGAACCAACGTATCACATAAGTTTTTATCCCGTCTGTATGCAGGCATCGGTAGTTTATGGAATACTTTGCGCATGTATCCTGACATATAGAGCGTATCACTATGTCAACGCCATAAGTATCGCTGTCATTTCAGCTACGAATATGGAACGATATTTTCCAATGAAATATGCTTTTTCTACTTTCAGCGATGGAATAGCAAATGCTGATCTGGCCTCTTTGTTATTCGTCAACGACCCATCTGTGTACGCCTTAAGACGGTTGGAATACCTATCTTGCATTTGCATCTTCGTTAAATATGACAAGAGGTAAGGCTGATTTGCTTTCTCTGTATCAGTGTATTCAAGCTCAAACTTCGCCCTCTTTCTTTCCCAAGTTGGAATGGGATCTATAAGAGATGTTTTTGACAAAAAACTTAACATCTATATTACTTTTCTTAAACAAACCAGCAGTGTATGAACTGATAGTGCACAGAGAGGCAATATTTTTTGCTCTTTTTGGATAATCACTCTCTGGGTTTATAGATATTTCCGTTTCATTCACACCTTCCATGGTTGAACATTTCATGAAATATTTTGCAAGTGATAGATTCCTATATTCATTTAACGGTAAAACGTCTATTTCTCTGTATGTCCCCAAAGTGGAGGCATACACCGGAACTCCTAGGCATAGTTTGAAGGCTTTGCTATTTGCACTTTGTAGTTTTGTAACAAATATTTAGGTGCGCTAAAGAAAGCCTCTTGGGCGTATGATAATTTAGAACGAATTAATGCCAAAGCCAAGAGCTTTAATGTTTTTCCATCTTGGCGCCAGCTTTGCTTGCTCAAAATTTTTAGAAAATGTAAAGTTTTTCTTGCCTTATTTAAAAGGTAATCAATATGGATATTCCATGTGAGTTTCGATGTGAAGTGGACACCAAAGAATTTAATTAAGTGTACGTACGCAAGTGTTATCCCATCCAGCTTAAAAGATGGTAGCCTAAATCAGAGGGATCATCCCCATTGTTGAATAAAACCATATGAGTTGTTTTTTTTCATGGGAAAGCTTTAGACCATTTATAAACAAGTATTTGCTAAGGTTATCAAGCTCTGCCTGATAAAATTTTCTGTGGTAGTTTATTGCTCTTTTGGGTGTGTGTTTTTCTCATACAAGTATTTATCCACATACACAGATCATCGGCGTATTGTACGACTGTAGCATTTTTAGTTACATGTTTTGGAAGATCATACAGCAAAATATTAAATAGCATTGGAGCTATTACAAAACCTTGAGGAATATCCATATCCAATGGTTTAAAACTGGAATATGTGTTTTGTACTCTGACCTGTAAACTTCTTTGTGTTAGAAATGTTTTTAATATAACTGTAAAAATTACCTAAAATCCCAATCGCCTTTAATTTGTATAACAATCTAGCATGCCATACACTATCAAAGGCTTTTTTAATATCAAAGAATGTAGCCAGAACACTCTTCCGTCTAGCAAACTGATATTTGATTTGAGTTGTTAACTTTACGATATGATCAGTGGTAGATCTTCCCTTTATAAAGCCTGTTTGATTAGTAGGTATTATATGATTTTTGTTACAAAAATAGATAATCTATTAAGTACAATTTTTTCCATAAGTTTTGCGACATGAGAAGTCAGAGCGACAGGTCGATAACTGTCGATGTTTGTGACAGGCTTTCCTTGCTTTATAATTGGGATTACTATTGACTGTTTCCAAATAACTGGCATAAGACCATATATCCAAATCTTTTGAAATATTTTTAATAAAAAAAAAGAAAAAAAAGTTTTCTGGCATGTGTTGTAACATTTGATTTGAAATACCGTCCAGCCCTACTGACGATGTTTTATTGCATTTAAAAGAGACGGCATCCTTTAATTCTTGTGTGGTTATGGGTGCATGTATGAAATGGTCATTATTTGGAACTGGTTCATCATAAAGTTCTGTTTTTTCTTGCTTTTCCCGATGTTGTCTGCATTCGTGTGGAAGGCTTTCCAGGCGCATGGTCTTAGAAAACATATTAGCAAAAGCTTCGGCTTTTTCATATGGAGTCGGGAATTTCTTAGTCTCCAAATTCATAGTATATCTTGGAATATTTATCCCTTTTTTCATAACTTGAAACTTTTCCCATACCTTTTGAAGATCTTTATGCTGGGAAACTTCTCTTGCGCAAAATGATGACCAGTAAAGCCGCTTTACTTTTGCAATAACTCGGTTAGAGTGTGCCTTTGCTTTCTTCATTTCTTGATGGTTTTCCTCACTTTTGTTTTTAACATATTCCTTGTATTTAAGCTTCTTTAAAGCTACAGCTAGTTCACAATCTTTGGTCCACCAGACATTGCCAGCATGACGTTTGTTTTTTTTGTTTTTTTTTTATGATTAGATTTAGGTATGGAACCATTTGCAGCGAAAAGTATCAGTTTGTTGAAATTTGAATACATATTATTCACACTCTCTTCTATTCCACAAACACTATCTACATCTATGCTGGTAAGGAGAGTTTTAAACTTGTCCCAGTCGGCAAATTTATAATTGTATTTGGGAATTCTGTCCTCTGGTAATTCCTGAATATCATACATTTCATTGACTGTTATCATGATCGGCAAATGAGCACTTCCGAGAGTGTCCTCGTACGGTTTGCCAAGTGCAATCAAAAGCTAACTGGGCAGAAATCAAAGACAAGGCTATAGCACTTGCTTTATGTGTAGAAATATCTGGAATTCTGGTTACACTTCCATTATTGAGCTAATACAAATCAGAATCGACAACATTTTCAACAAAACGGTTGCTGGTTACAGTAGAACAACCCTTCTCCCCAAAAGGAGAATGTGCATTGAAATCACCAGCAATCAGCCATTTTTCATTCGTGCTTTGTATTGCGTGTAGCCACTCAGTGTTTTGGTCAGTTGGCCCTTTCGGCAGATATACAGAAACAACATTGAGAACAATGTTGTTAAATTTCACACTAGCTGCGCATGAATATAAGTGTGGTAGATCAGATGGTGCAGGTGATGGACAGTGATATAAATAGCCGTGTTGATTTTTTCTTTTGAATTAGAAACTGTATTATGTACTGGAGGGTAGTAAAAGTGAGGTACCTTTGGTAATTTGAATTTGTATACATTTAGAGATTGCAAAACCAATAATTATATGATAGCTATGATCTGCTAGATGTTGAATTAACCACGCTTCATTTGTCAGTACCGATCTGGCATTCCATTGTAAAATTCTCATTGATTTATCAGGCATGTCACTGATGAAATACCAACAATTCAACTTAGTATAGAAAATTACGAAAGGAAGTAATGTTCCAAATTGAAGACAAAGATGGGAAGGATGAAAGGAATATGAATACATTTGAATGTCTGTTGATTAAAGTAGGCCCTGAAGCCTTATAACATGAGAGAGAGAGAGAGAGAGAGAGAGAGAGAGAGAGAGAGAGAGAGAGAGAATCTTCAAGATAACGATGATTTCCAACAGTTAAAAATGAAATCAATCAGACAAGATTGTACCTGAGCTGAAATTAGAACAAATCTACTTCCTTGTACAATGTTCTATCCAGCCAGATCTTGACCTAGCGCCAGTTTCTAAGGGCATCGTAATAGTTCCACCTCGCGCCTCTGTCTTGCGGAAAAGGTAGATCACTATGCCTTGGGTAGGATGAAAAAAACCGGGGTGGATGCAGCACGATGCGTCTTGCTGTCTTCCTCGGTGTCTTTCAGAGCAACCGTCGGAGGTGTCTTCCCATGTTGTCGACAAGCGTACTGGCTCTTCTTCGGGTCGGATGGATGTCGTCTCTCAGCGTCCTGGCGTTGGGATGGAGATTGCCACGGTTGATGAAAGACACTCTGGAAACACCGAAGAGCTCAAAGGTCGTCAGAGCGTTAAACAGGTCTTGTTTTATTTCCAGCTCTGAATTCCTGACCCGGGCGATTTTGCTAATGATGATTTCCGCTTCTGGGTTTCGGGTGGCAATACCTTTTACAGTTTTGGCAAAGTCTGCACTGCAGACGGCTGGATCTTTATTTTTGATGTCATTAATTCCACAGTGAACAATAATAGCATCCACTGGTCTTTGCAGGGTGGTTAGAGTTGCATAAATTGTCGGTTCCAGGTCTTTGACATTGTAAGTTTTCTTTGATATCGTTTCAAAACCATAAGACAAATCCAGTCTCTCTCCATCTACTCCTTTCAACACCGAGTCGTACAGAAGCACGACCATAGGAACGTCCTGTGTTCCTTCCGCTTTCTTTTCTTTGTTTTTACGTTGTACTGCTTTGACGTCATTACTAGCTGCGTTTTTAACAGGTGTTCTTTATTTTCTTTTGTTTCGTTTGCTTCTTTTTTGTTGTGTTTAGGTTCCACCAGCCCCGAATCTGTTGTTGCTGGTGATTTGGGACTGGGGGTGGGGGTGGGGGTGGAACTGACCTTGTTGCATCAGCGTAAGTAGGCCTACGATAGTTCGTGGAGCTGGCTTTTTGTCCCCCGTTCAGGTCTGTAGGCCTACTTACTGGACTTTTACCGAGATTAGCGATGACATGCTTTTGTTCATTTACAGTTTTTTCCAGTGAAGCAACTTTATCGCATAAGTTCTGAATCATGTCTTTTAACTGTCTGATCTCACTTACTGTGTCGCAGGGTGGATCTTCAGTCTGACTTCCTCCGTCGCTGACAGTCTGGGAGCCGGTAGCTTGTCGTGCAGCCCGCTCCAAAACTTCTTTTCGCAGACATAGCTTTTCTTCATAGTTATTGTTGGTACTGGGTTCTTCTTTGCGAGTCTGGTTGTTTTGGCGTCCTCCCAGAGTTATGGACCTAGTAGTTCTTGTCATGTTTCACGTAGACTCGTCTAATTTCAGCAGGACCAAAGTTTAGGCTTTGCCTATGTCCGCCATCTGGAATCTGTGTGTGTGTGTGTGTGTGGTGGTGTGGTGTGTGGTGTGTGTGTGTGTGTGTGTGTGTGTGTGTGTTGTGTGTGTGTGTGTGTTGTTTTTGTTGTGTGTGTGTGTGTGTGTGTGTGTGTGTGTGTGTGTGTGTGTGTTGCAACCCGGTTACTAGGTACAGGAGACAGACTGTACACACTGTCCAGAATGGACATTAGCTGACCAATCTGCTGTGCCTCTTTGCCTATATCGCTTTGTACAGGTTTCTTATGCACTGATTGTTGTAAAGTAGGGGCGAGACATTAAGGCGAATTCTTGGCGCCCTCAAAGCAGTCTAGTTTTAGATTGGGGCGGATTTACCAAGCCGTGAAATATCTTTTTTCCACTGTGGTATTTCTCTTACGACCAGCCCTGAAATGGCCCCGAGTCGTTAGCTGAGTTACAATGCAACCGAATTTGTATCTAGTTTTGAGCGTGATTGGACGGTGCATATGATTACCTTAGTTTGAAGCGGTCGAAAC